>JACJUM010002496.1:13823601-13929346 GCA_020976665.1 Heortia vitessoides | reverse complement strand
TACATTTGTTTGTTTTTAATTGTATAGCCAAACGGTAGAAGTTACAATTTATAAAAGTCTCTTTTTTCGATACAAACATTACATGTTTCACAGATTTTTTCTAGAACGACTTATGTCGATTGTGATTTGTGGCTTCTACGTATTGCTTTATATCTAAAATTTTATTTAAACGATAACGATTTTAAAACACCGCCTACTCATTTTCTTTTCACACAAATTAATCTTATTTAAAGTCAAAGTTAAATTAAAATACACCTTTACTAAAGCCTATCATAGGCACTTTTAAATCGTCAAAAAGAACAAAAAAGAGTAGAGATTATAGATTCGCTAATTACAATTTTACGCAAATGACAGACCCCGAGACAACCAGTGTAACATAAGTCTATTAAACAAATAGGTAATTGAGAGCCCTACTTTAATACTAGTCTGCCGGCACCAGGCGGGTCTTATAACTAAGTTTATGGCAGACTCATTACGCGAGTCGCCAGAAAAGAACTTGCAAAAAAAAAACTGATGATGATACGGGTTCCAATAACACCTAATTGTAGGTATTATTGAAACCCAGACCGGTATATAAAGTAATTCTATTAGTGCAGAGTGTATTCATTGTTATAAATGGCATCTATAATATAATCGTGTACTGCCTCATTTTTTATTTTGGATTAATGGAATAGTATAAGGCACATTTAATATTGTTTCAATCGTCTACTGTAGGTAAATAGAATCCAAAAAAGATTGTAATTTTTAGCACTTTTAATGCACAGTTAAAGCCGCCCTGTATCATTATTGCACAGTAAAAATCACAAGAGTACTGTAGTGTAGCCTCAGGGACAATCAACTTATTTAATTTGGCGCAGGCTCAGGAACTTTCGCTGGACAAATTAAAAATTTCACTCGCGCCGCTTCATTATCTTGGATCCCTTTTCACCATCGTTCGACTTGGCGCCTTTTAATTAATTAAAACTGGGTATCCAACTGGTAAGTTCGAGAAAAAACGCCGGATTTTCGAGTTGAAATTCGAGATTGTCTATGCTCATAACTAGATTTGGGCCGTGTTTGTGAACGAGTTGCGAAAAAAGTTATGAAATGGAAATTCAAATTCGGAATTATTCCATGTGACAGGGCAGTGTGTCCGAAACACTACATCTGTCATCCGCAGGAAACTAACAAGTTTTTGTTAATGCATACAGGACTAGATTTAAGTACAAAACTACTTTTGATTATTTTAGAAGACCACCAAGATTAAATCCTATGTTATGCATATTTTGTAAGAGGGTAAGATTTTAATTACTAAATTAATATTTTCAGTTTGTTGTCGTAGTAGTTAAGTCCTATTCCTTAATTGGTTCTTTATATAAAATCTTAAAGTATGAAATTTTAATTCATACTTTAAGATTTTATATAATTTTTTATATTTAAGATTTTAATTATTCTTTACTTTAATAATGTTTTTTACGCCAAAAAACAGAACTCAAGTCTACTGAGATCTTTTCGGGCATTTTATTATTATTATTCGATGTTATATTTGACTTATACTCTCCGGAATTTTACTGTGATTATCTTGGGCCATCAGTTCATCTCTGATATATAAATATTACAGAGGTGCCTTGCGTTTGTTGAAATTAGGCAACTTTTTCATTTGTTCCTACTTATATGTGTGACCCAAAATTAATTATTTCCTTTCAGAACCTGGTTCAAGATTTTCCTTCCAAAGTTCCTAAAATGCTATCAGTCCCTTCCCTCTTATACCAAGTATTGCAAGAGGCGACTGAGTATCGGAACTGACAGATGGCGGTACATTAAAAAAACTGTACAGTTTAAATAATAAGGTGGGAATGGGCAGCAGCATTCCTGTCGTAAATTACTAAGAGAAAAAAATCCTCTGCCTTGGAGATTTTCTTTCGGGAAAAGATTTTTGAAAAGTCAACCCCTAAAGGGGTAAAACGGGGGTGCAAAGTTTGTATAAAACTTTATTGTTTTTACGATATTTAATTGAAATTCAGTATAAGGTATTCAGGTTCTTCTTCATTGAATAAAAACTATCCTTTAAGGGGTGAAAGAGGGGTAAAATAGTAGTATAAAAGTTCTACAATTTAAAGCGAGTGAAACCGAGAGGCGTTGCTAGTTATGAATATATGATCGAAGTACTCTTTTGCTTAGAAATGTCATTATTGTTATTAGAATTTTCAAACTGCGGTATTGTCCCTATAATTGTAACTGGGAGTTAAAAAGTATATATTTAAGTATTAAAGTTGTATTACTACTGTTATCGAATATTCGTAACACAAGTGCTTTAAGTTACTTTTCATGGAGTCAAGCTAATTTATGTTATGTAGAGTATTTTTTTATTTATAATAATAACACTCTCTATTGTAAACCAGTCGAAGATTTATTATATTTCAGTTCGTCTGTCCATCTTGCGGGTGGACGCCCTACGCTATGCTTGCCGGTACGTGGTCTCCATTCCAGAACCTAACGACTCTATCGGCCATCGGTTCTGCGTACTAAATGCTCTGCCCACTGCCACTTTAACTCACTAATAAATACTATATAAATAAAAAATAATAGTTCAAAGTCAAACCAAGGAATAATTACAATTACAGGCAACGCTCCTTCAGTGTTCGCATTGCTGTTTTCCGGTTTGAAGGGTGAGAGGGACAGTGAAATTACTGGGTAATGTGACATAATATTAGCAAGTGAACAGGTTGTAAACACGCTAGTTGTCAGCATGCACACAATAAATTCAATAAAATTTGTTCAATGGATTCTTCATTCTTTTATATTCATGACCCGTATGAGAGACTGGTGTCCACACAAGCCTAAGCCCCGTGTGTTGGATCGCCAGGCTCTTACCTCTTATCTACAAATTAAGCTTTCATCTTTTTAATTTTTACATGTGATATCCTTGTGATAATACGAGTGTTAATAGGCTGCGATCACTTCTATACGTACTAGAGGTAGACTTCATAGAATGACTGGAACTGGTAACTTACTCTTACCTATTTATATTATCAATAGCCTACGCTGATGTTTACTACCACGCAGAGTATGTACATGTTTGTGGACAACAATAAAGTATATACTATTATTATGATTTATGTAACTATCGGTATATAATTTTATTATATATATATGGGGATATATAGTATTAGTATTTAATTTTCTTTCTTTAATTTTTTTAAAATAATAGTACACATTGAACTGCCCTATCCATTTTCTTCGTTTATGTCCATCCAAAGGTTGCCCAGAAGAGATCGCTCTGATCATTATTGCTGATAAGGCAATTCAAATAGCGTATTATAATTTAAAAGTTTTATTTTTCTTGTAATTTTCTGTGTACAATGAAGACTATATTAATATTATTGTATTTCGAGTATTTATTATTATTCTATTTCGAGTATATTAATTTGTAAGAAGTATTTTTTTATAATAGTAATAATTTAATCCCTCACTCCAACAATCCCAATAGCTCACTCCAACAATCCCGAAACTGTGTACCGGCAGCAATTTGTGGAGTCTTGCCAGGACTAAGTTGGTATAGAGTTTAAGCTGGCGTTGTACGTATCGGGTAATCGAATACATTAGGAGTTCGAGTTTAATCGATTGTTGTGTGACGTTAGATGTAGAGTGCTGCTACATTCTGTCAAGTTTAAAGATTCCAGTACGGTTTACTAGATTTTAAGAAAAAATCTAATATACAGTTAAAATAAACAAAAAAAAAACACGTTTATAAAATACACTTTGTTTTCAAAAATATTTTTTACTTATTAGTTTGATGTATTTTGAAAGCGTGTTTTTTAGTTTTTGTAAACTATATTTCAATTTATTGTTAAATAATATTAGCTAAATGAGTACTTGACCTGGAAATTAGTTAAACATCCTGAGGATCTTGATAAACATAATGTGATAATCTTATCGATATATTTTATTGGCACCGATTCTTGACATGTGTACAAAGTTTTAATTAAATCTATTTATCTAAAGTGGGTCCAAATCGCTTTTAAATAATTTGGTTACAAACATAACTAAATATATAACTAAATATAATAATAATAAACGTGTAAAAAACTTGTACTAAAATATTTTGAAATGCAGTTTATTGTATTGTATAGACTATATCTATTCCCAAGATTGACCAAGTCAACGTCCACTGCTGGGATCGAAATTTCCCGAGACAGTGGGATTTTTGCCTATAATTACGGCAACGGGCAGGCGCAATGGCAATTCCTTAGCTTTGCGACGGGAGTAATGGATGGGACAAGGATGCTGTTCATCCTTGTTCTGTTTCAATTGTGCAATATTATCTCGTGTGTATATACTGCTATCTGTCTGTTCTGGTACCTCAGTCGCTTCTTACAATGCCTGGTATTAACTAAAGTATTATTTTACTCTATACAGCACGGATGTTGTCGGTGTTAGAAAATATCATAAAGTATTTATGACGCCATGAGGATTCTACACAAATTAAAATAATAAATGATTGCAAGAAACAATCACGTTCTATGTTTGAACCAGAAATATTGAAGTTACTATATACCTCTAGAAGCAACATATTTCTTTGTGATAACTCTAACATTTTTCAGCGCAAATAGGTATGCGAATATCGTTGATGTTAGTTCAAAAGTGTTTAAGTAACAGTTGTTAATAAAGTTTAAACTTAATTTGCAAAACGTGAAATTTGAACCTTATTCACTAATGCTACATATGCGGTATTAAACTATCTACTACAGTATCTTCTCATCTTTCCCTTTACTTTACGCATGCAGTCTACTAGTTTTTTTTGGGAGTTTCGTTTCAACACTCTGGCCTTCTTTTTATAATACTTCTGAAATGACTAACGGTGTTTTTTTTTTATTCGATAAAGTCGACAAACAACCATTTGACCTGCGTGATATGACTGTAATCAGCGCAGCCTATAGGCAATAGAAATAGGAGGTCTATCTCTAAAGTAAGTATACATGCAGACGATTGTATAAGAGGTTATCATCATTATCATCATAGAAGCCGTAAAACGTCTACTGCTGGATATAGGCCCCCCCAAAAAGGGGGGTTTGCTAAAAATAACTGCCGTGTTGGACAAGCGTGGTAGCAATCACAGAGCGTAGCTTTGCCACTGAAATACTACTGTACATTTTCTATTTGAGCTTTTGAGCTACACTGCTTCGGATGGCTATTCCGACATCTATCAATTCCGGTACCTTAATCGCATTTACGACACCTGGTACAGGATGAGCTACTTCGCCGCTTCACAGATGCCAACTTGTATCCTTATTTAAATACTTAAAATATGTGGAAGTAAATATAGATACAAGGATCAAATTTTTGGCTTTCTCGGGCATATATTTTTAACTAGACATGCCCGCGGTTTCACGGTTCTTTTATATTTAATGTACCGAACGTTCTTTCATGTTTATTTAGTGATAATTGAACATTACGAACAGACACCCCATTTCAGTTATTTATCATATTTCATTTGCATTATCCTGATGGTTATTGTAGTTCCGGCCGCTAGTTCATTCCCGTTCAGTAATAATAGATTGCTCTCACTATCGATAAATTGTGTACTGACAATAATTTATGGATTCTTATTATTGCAAGTTCGTATAGGGTTAGGCCGGCATAGTTACGTATCGGGCAATCGAATAAATTAGGAGTGTTAGTTAAATCTATTGTAATTTGACATTACATTGCATGTATATTTCCTATCCCTTTTATTTTGTGGGGCACTGGCAGAATGGAAATGTACCTCCCTACTGTGTATCATGGGAGGTGACTGTGGAACTGGAACCGGTAAATAGCGGTGTGTTCACCCGGATCTGTAGCATTCCCATCGAGAAGTTACGCTCTGTGGTAGCCTATTATATATACACCGCTTTCCTATTTATTATAAAATTCTCCTGTTTTTGGGGAAGTCTATGTCCAGCGATTTTTTCTCATCTTTAACGGTTTTGAAACGCGGTCTTTTTAACATTTCGTTAAAAGTCCAACCAAAAAGTAAAATCACTTTTTTAATCCTTTAAAGTAGTCTTATAATGAGTAATAAACGCGTGGATCTAAAAAAGGGTACAGGCAGAGTAGAATAGTATCTTCACCTGTACCAGTTGTTGTAAGAGGACACAGATCACCGCCGCGAAAGCTACGCTCTGCGGTTGCCAACGCACTTGCCTGGCGCGCCAATTATTGGTATATATTTCCCCTTTCTTGGGAGGGTCAATGTCCAACATTGGACTTCTAATAGTTTATATAATGGAATGTTAGAAAATGATTTATTTTCTCTATCACGTCGTTCATATATAAAATTAGCTGGTCTTTTTGCATGAATTATGCACCTGTGTGAGCTTCTTTTGTATTATTTTTATTAATTTAACTTTTTGCACATATACAAATCGATGTACACATGGCGGACTTAATGCAAAGTGGCATTATCAGTCAACCATCGGTCAAAGTATCTAAGTGACCAACAAAATATAATGGACCATAACACATTAAACACAAAAAGCGGTGCATAACAAAAGAAAACAAAAATAATTATAAAATAATTAAGTACTATTACATATAAAATACGAAACTCATATACAATGCAAACGTTATGTGAATGTACCTAATATAGGTAAGTGAGAAAAGAGGATCAGTTTAAGTGGGGATATAAGTACTAAAGAGAATAAGGCTCTATTTAATATAAATTTACTCGACGATTGTTTGGTAGTTTTTATATGCTGTGTGTTTTTTTTTCGTTGTGCTTTCCTGCTGTGGAAGTAGAAATACAGAAACCTCAGCTTTTAACTCAGTTTTAAAACCCGTCTGGTGCCGAGAGGCTTGTTTAAAGTAAGTGTCTCAATGACCTCTGTTCAAATGACTAATAACCCAATAAGTTTATTAAGGTTATCGGTAATGTAAGTAGCGAATCTCCATGCATATAGAAAAAAAATTGGTTTAATTTAAAAGTGCATATGACAGGCCTATTTATATTTTAAAAAATTTGTTCATAAGAAATGCTAGTGTTTTAAAAAGCAGCTGTAATTTCTGAAACTGCTTTATTAATTCTATAAAAATCTATGTATACGAATTGTCAGTTTAATTTTTAGCGCGTGTGTGTCAAAAGCAAACAGGTGAACGAATTTAGAGAATATTCCAAATTTTAATTAAATCCCTCGATAACTTTATCAGCAATGTTGATTGACGTTTCAATTTAAGTAAATATGACCGCACAGTGCAGCAACGTGAATTTAGGCTTATATGTTTATAATGTTACGTGTTATTATGTGCGTATTTTATATGTTAAAACACAAAAGTTTAATTGGATTTCAAATTTTAAAAATAAGTAAAGCTTTTAATGTATCTAATCTAATAAAAGCATGAATATATTATTTAATTTCTTAAATTAAAATCCGGATAAACTTATATTCTTACCAAGGATGATTTATAATATAAAAAATGTAAAGCAAACAATAAATAATTAGATGTAAATTTTGCATGCATACTAGAAAACTACGCGAAAGTACATACCAGCCAATTAGAAGCACATACAAATAAACAGTGACATCATTTGCTCAAGTCTCAAGTTTGACAACGGTTTAGTGATATCCTTATGATATTACAAGCGTTTATAGGCTGCAGTAACGCTTACTATCACGTGGACTGTATGTTCGTCGACCTGTTATACTAAAAAAGACATAGATAATGAAAAACCAAAAATATGTGTATATTTATGTTATGTTTTCATACGTCACACACAATGTCACCCAACCCAACATTTATCAGATACAGCCATAACCCGATCTAATTCGTGGGTGATTCATCACTCGTAAACAGAAACTTACCCATTTCACCGGGACTTTGGGACCGAAGTATATTTACGATTGGCCCAGGGCTCAGAAGGTCCCGCTAATTTATTTATTGCTCGTACTTTATCGACGTCGTACGTTCATGTTGAGATTGTTTAGGATGCTTTGAAAACAAACGAGAATCGACAGAAATTTAGGGCTGTTCTGGGGGCTGATATAAAAAGTTGAGGTAGAATCCAGGGTTCCTTAGGTGCAATATTTCCTAACATTCGCGTGTTCACTACTCGTAATAATAAAATTTACTTGGAACATGTACAAGAATGACTAAGTTTAGATACGTCAGACATTACTATTAACGACGTAAAATATAGATAGCTAATATTTACATTATATTTGTATGATGTAGGTTTGATAGGTAGATTAAAAAAATGTTTTAGAAGAGATCAATTGTGTAAACAATGATGTTATAACAACAATAGAGAAAGGAATATTTAGATGGTTTGGACATGTAGAAAGAATGGATGTAAGTAGAATGACTGCACAAATATATAGAGCGGAAGTAAATGGAAGAGTTGGTATAGGACGACTTAGGCGAATATATCTTAACCAGATAGAAGAGGTTAAGAAAGGCCAGATTAGAAGTACCAAGAATAGACGAGCGTGTATGGCAGGATTAATGCGAGTAAGGGAAGCTAGAGAGGTATGCCAAGATCTTAAGAAGTTGAGATCCATA
The DNA here is from genome assembly GCA_020976665.1 of Heortia vitessoides. Classification (NCBI taxonomy): domain Eukaryota; kingdom Metazoa; phylum Arthropoda; class Insecta; order Lepidoptera; family Crambidae; genus Heortia; species Heortia vitessoides. The sequence goes on along the minus strand of JACJUM010002496.1, from coordinate 13,920,829 downwards.
GTCTCTGTCTACCCCGTGATATACGTATGTACTAAAAACAATTCCACGTGTGTAATGCTTCAGGAGGGACTCGAACTACGTTTATTCCTTGCCCGAGGACTACAGTTGTGTTACTGAAACCTTAGTAGACACATCAAATATTTCCTAGTGTTCTTGCATGAAAAAATTAGCGATATCTCGTTTTTTTTCTTCAAAAGTATGTGTATCCATCCACGGCCTATTGTCATCTTGTGGTCAGGAAACATCTTTTTACATTTACATACATCTTGTCAATAACTTAACACCGATTCAGATATAAAGGGATTCGTAAAAGAACCAAAGTTGATGAGTGAGGCTGAGTTACAATGAGGCATATATCACGAAGAACTGGGGTTTATGGCTTTGTAGAGATCTGAAATTAAGACTAACAAATACAGCGTACAACATTCACCGTCAACGTGGTCAGATGATCTATTTTTATTTATAATATGCAGAATACATACAAGACCTGATGGAAATCTCTTACCTTCTTACATCTAAATTTAAAATAAGTATTTTAAACTTGCATTGCTATAGATTATTGTATTTTTTTACGACGGTCCAAAGATATGACGGTGGACATACCACTATCTGTCAGTTCCGGTACCTCTCTTACATCTTACGACACCTGACATAGAGAGATGTTATCAGAGGCTATTGAGTCAAGTTCATTCATGTTTCTTCAAATAAAAAAAATTTGTGCACATGTTATTTATATAAATAATAATAATTGTGTTCAACAAAAACAACGTATATCGACTTTACTGCGTGATATGTCGTTAAACGCTTAAGGGCCGTTACGGATATATATATACATAATTTTAATACATAAATATTTGCTTCGGGTGGGGCTTAGAAACAAGATCCTTATCTATAAAACAGGGATACGCTATTGGGCCCATCAAAGTGCATCTATACATACATCACGCTTGTGTCCCATAGGGGTAAGCAGAGACTGGATCTCCACTTGTTACGCACTTATTTTTGCATTTCTCTCTCGCTTCTATCACTTGCATTAGTATTTTCATCCACGCTGGTTTATATTTGGTACTTCTGACCTGGCTCTTCAATATGGCAATATGTTTTGAGATTGCTGCCCGCATTATGTTAAAATCTATTAAACCGGCATAATAACAATCTGCCTGAACTATACAATGTAGGGTTTTAATTCTCAGGCTGTAAAAATTACCAAATAAGAATACTTAAAAAAACACACTACATTGCATACATTGACCTGAGTCTGCGATAAGTCGCATAATGTACTTATGTTATGATCATCAGCCAACAGAAAAGTAACAAAGATAATAATAATCAAACGCATATTTAACACTCAGACACGAAAAAAAAATAAAAGTATTCATTATATAAATGTTTGTTCTGGGTAGGGATAGAACCGAACTCCTTTGGCCCACAAGATAGGATCACTACAAAACCTGCTACAGTAGTTTTAGATTAAATAAAAATTACCAAAGATATACCATTTTCGTGCCGATACGAGTTTATTTGGACATACATATTAGAAAAAATGGTGGTACATTTTTTCAACTTCATTTGTAAAAGTAAATTTTTAATTTTGTATTAGAATAATAGTCGTGGTCTATTGACAAAAAGAGGGAAACTGACCGACTGACATGTTATAGATGATACTTTAATACCGCGTATGTAGCGTCAGTTAACAAGGTCCATTTTCCATCTTTTCTAATTGAATTTTCAACTTTATTTGCAACTGCTATTTACGTGGTATTGCATTATCATCGACCATATCAGCGCAGGGCCTAAACTATACTGGGTTTGAAACTGAAAATTTGCACAAGGGCTATTTTTATAAAGTAGGAGTACTAAAAAAGGGATTTTGATAATTCACCCCTTAAAGTAGTAAAACGGGGATGAAAAGTTAGTATGAAACTTAACTTTTGAAGTTATTCAAATGAAATTTAGCAAAGGTTTTTCATAAAGTCATGAAACACGTGTAAAATATTTTTTTTTTTAAATCATCTCTTAAAAGGGGTATGTAAAGTTAGTATGAAAGTTCTACTAATTATAGTGGAATCACGTTAGTTATGTAATAATCAAATGTTCAGAGCATAACTACATTGTTCCAATCCACCTGTAACAACAGCTTGAAGTTACTTGTATACACCAAGGTTTATTCAATATGCTCACAACACGGGACAATAGTTGTTGGATCTAACCCGCAGCCGGTCTACAAGACTGCACAAATTGCAGTACGATTGGGCCGCAAACATCGGGACCATGAGTGGTCCGCAAACGATGACTGTGCGGCGCTCCGCAAACAAACGTGGCGGCATTGAACGGTTATATCGGTGCAGTTTCTTTAAACAACATAAATGGGAACATATAAATGTAGAACACGATTCTGTTCTTGGTAGATTTTTTTTTCCTCTGGAATATACACTCATTTGCAAAAAAAACGGGCATCTAAGCAATGAACCATTTCAAATATTACTATTGGTTTGTTTGATAAATAATTATAGGTAATTTTACTTTCACAATTTTGCAAATCAATAAGCAAATAATCGTTTTCGTCAGTATTTTCATAAAATTTTTATAAAATTTATAGGTTTTAATGCTAAAGTTCACTAGTAGTGTATGCTCGCTAGTAGTGCATATGCTCGTGAGGTAAAAGTTAACAAAGATTTTTTTTTGTTTTTTCTTTAATAAAGTAAAAGCAGATAAATGTTTAGTATCGAGTGTGACCCCCTCTAGCTGAAATCACAGCTTGAATTCCTCTGGGTATGCTAGCGATGATATCCCGGATACTTGCTTGCGGAATACGTTCCCACTCCACGGTAATCACATTCTTCAGCCTCTGATGGTCTGCGGAGCCGGTTGTACTGATTTCACAAGTCGTTTCAGAACATCCCAAACATGCTCTATTGGATTGAGGTCGGGACTTCGAGCTGGCCAATCCAAACGACGAATGCCGACCTCTTGCACGTACGCTTCTACATCGCTATACCGGTGGGCGCGAGCGTTGACGTCCATAAAAATTAAGTCTTCGCCTAAAGCGGACCATGCGGGTTGTGCATGAGGAATTAGAACTCCCGTTATGTATCGATGTCCAGTCAGTGAGCAATTTTCAATGGAGACTAACTCTGTACGATTAATTGAATTTATTCCTGCCCAAAACATAACCAGGTGTGTGATTTCTTCAAAACAAGCCTCTGCAAAGCGTTCTCCTCATCTTCGAAGCACTCACCGACGTCGAACTTCACTGAACAGAGATATCCTATTTACATCGGAGAACAATACCCTATTCCAGTCTTCTTGAGTCCATGACTCACAATTTCGAGCAAACCTAATCCTGGCAACCTGGCAACCTAATCTGTGCTCACGGAGTAACTTAGGGTCGCGGGCCGGGCGATGACTGCGTATATTGGCTGCGAGAAGCCTCCTCCTAACCGTCCATAGACTTATATGCACATTTCTTATTTCTTCGAGGTTGTTCTTAAGGTCCACATACGAAGACTTGCGATTTTTTCAATGTGCGACTCACAAGAAAACGATCATCCCGTAGTTGGGTACATAGTTTTCTTCCAGAACCAGGCCTTCTCTCGACGAAACCGGTGTCTTGATACCGCTCCCAGGTTCTTTGAACCGTCGAGCGACTCACACTAAGCCTCCGAGCCACGAAGCATTGGCTGCAACCCTCTTCGAGGCGCGCAATAATTTTGGTAGCTTTTACCACTTTCTCTAACATTATTAAGATAGCTAAACAGTAATGAAGCTTCGACAATTAAGAATATGAAATAAATTCATAAAAGTTTACCAAAAGAAAACCGATATTATCTTTTGGAACTTTGCACCAAAAAATGTAGGATAGAAAGTGGTTTTCTGTAAAAACGTGCATCAAACGAAAATTTGAATTTAGAACGTACTGTTTTAAGCACCGTGGCTTTTTTAAAACCGTCCAGTAACGTGTACAAATAATTGAAATCATTTTGGTATCGTATTTTTTTAAAGAAGAATTAAAATCAAAACCACCGGTTTTTTTTGCAAATGAGTGTATATTCTTCGTCATACAATAAAAATATTTGGTGTTGTTTTTGCACTGTTTTAATATACCCGCATTGATATCCGAAATATATTTGGATTTTTATTAACGTAAATGGAAACATAAATGTAAAACACTATTCTGTTATTAGTAGACGTTTTATGTCTTTCTTCAGGAAAATATATTCTTCGTCATTCAATAACAATATTTAGTGTTGTTTTTGCACTGTTTTTATATACACAGAATGATACTAGTAACAAAACAATATATATCATTGAATTTTCTTTGGATTTTAATTAAAAAATATAATTAATTTACTTGTACACAAATTAAGATTTTTTTATCAGGATGTATGAATAAATACAAAAACAAAACTGAAATGTCTATTAAAACCTATATAAAAGTAATGTTGATTATTATTTATACATACATTACATACATAATTTGCAATAAAACTTTTTTTGACAAGAGATTTTACTGGAATTAATACGTATACTTGTATTCAGGACGTATGAATGAATATTAAAAAGACTGAAAAATATATTAATATATATATATATATATATATATATAAATAGAATGTTAATTAATATATGCAAGAGATATATTATACAAACATAATATGCAAGAAAATTTTATTGGACAAGAGATTTCATTAAAGGATCATCCACAAACAGTAAGTAGTTGATGCATTCTATGTACGAGTACATATAACGTAACCTATATTTAAAAATTAGAAACTAAAACGTGTATAACAAGAAATATTTATACGACCAATGCTAACAAAATGAGAATCAAACTACCTGACCTATACCTCGTCGTCTGCTAGATTTCACAAATTGAAGTACGATTGGGCGGCAAACAGTGAGACCACGAGTGGTCCGCAAACGACAACTTTGGTCCATAGCAGTGGTTCAGCTAGAGGTTAGGCACTGCACTTTCTGCAAATAATAGATCGAATATACATCGAAATATTTCCAGCTTCAGATACAAGGGCTATATCCGAGACTGAAGACACAGATTGCAACGGCTTATAGATTTGCGACTTCACTAAAAATTTATTGTAATTATAGTAATAGTTTATAGGCTGGTATAATTATAATGGTGATAGTTAAACGAGTATTGTACAGAGGGATACTTTATGGGGTCAATTATTTTATTCCTACAACCATTGATTTAATTACACATCTGACTAAGTACGCATTATCGCGTTGGTTTCAGGCCGTATATAACAGGTTCTATCTATATATAAATAAGGAGAAACTGACTGACTAAATGACTGACCGACTGACAGACCTATCAACGCAGGCCTAAAATGTTTAAATAACAAAGGGATTACTAAGGAAGGATTTTTGAAAAGTCACCCTCTACGGGGGATTCCCGGCGGTGCATAGTTAGTGTGAAACGTTGCTGTATTTAAAGTTATTTGAATGAAATTCAGTATTAAGACTTTCACTGAAAGTCATGAAATACGTGTAAAATATTTTTTACATATGAAAATCATCTTTTAAGGAGGAAAAAAAGAGGGAGAGGGCTTCAAAGGTAGTATAAAAGTTATACAACTTAATCTGGGTGAAACTGCTAGGCTCTGCTATATACGACAGGAAGGCCTATCTAGTCTAGCAATAAATTTGCAAGTGTACTAATAATATTTTACACAATAAAACAATACTGATTGAGGTACCTGAGGTTTATCCAGGATAGCTCGAATGTATAAGACGATTAAATAAATACTCTACATTTATACATAAATATATTATATTACATAAGGTAGACCTTATAAAAAATGTGATTTGCATTGATACCTCACACTCCGCCAAATAGCGGTGATTGCATTGCTGTGTTCCGGTTTGAATGGTGAGAGAGGCAGTGAATTGGCATGGTGAAGTTATTGGGTAATGAGGCGTATTATTTTCAATTCACAAGAATAATCTTAAAAAAGAATAATCTAGACACAAACGGTATTTTGCTAAAAATTTTCTTTTCTAGACGTACTTAGAGGCTAAAAAACTGTAGATATCTATATCTATATCTATACCTATATCTAATAAGAGATGGAGATGTTTAAGTAAGATTGTAATTGTAGGTACAACAAAATTAAAATATAGATTTATAATACACATATTTATTTTAAAACTTCTGAATTAAAAAAGATTAAAAAAAATGAAAAGATAGATATAATATTTACAATAGACAATTCTAAAAAGCCAAACATTTTTTTAGCTGGGAAACCGCAGTTTGCACACCTGGCAAGCAAAAAGGGGGACAACGTGCAAGGTGCGGTTGCGTGTAACCTAGAACCTATTCATGAAACGCGGCATGCAAACGGTTTAATTCTAGACGTAAAAATGTATTTTGCTAAAAAGTTACCCGATCCGCAAAGCAGGCGGTATGTTGTAGAATGAACAAGACATGTTCTCATTTTCGCTTGTGTTCATTATTTTTTGTTTGCACATCCTGTTGACTTTATAGCGTTCTTTTTTTATTTCAGGTACAAAAGCGAAAATGATAATTTATCTTTGCTAAATAAAACCTAAAATTCATGTTTATTCATGAAAATTATGATTGATGGTTACTTTGCTTAATTAACATTGGCTAAAATCAATCTATTACTAGCATCAATTCGGTCGAATGCATATTGAAGTAATTGTGTTTAACAGAGCGTAACGCAACTATATTAGCGTACGGTTGACTATATCAGAAGATATGCGTTATAGAACCTTGTGGCCTTAAAATATTGCTGCGTGAGTGATTTTTTTAGTATACAATGCGACCTGATAGACTTTTTCCAGTCTAAGTATATACTTGTTTATCGTGAAGAAAATGCAACCAAAAATTTAAATATTAACTAAAACCGAAGGATTGCGCTGGTCGCATACAACCACTTCTATTTTTATTTTATATTAAACTGAATCGCCACTAAAAACGTTTCACCTAACTCTACAGCCTGCAGGCACTAGATCATCTTAATATTTACAGCACGTTAATTACGCGAGCCCCTAATATGTAATCGGTCACCAAACAGCCACCAACATTAGTAGCCATAATAAATTATATAAAATTTACACTACAGGAAGGTAAATATGGCTAAGTCAACAAACAAGCATACGGTCCGCGTGACCGCTTCTAACCTATATCTACCACCAACTAATATTATTTGTGACGCCGTTTTCCGGTTAGAAGGATGAGAGAGAGTGAAATTATTGTGACATAATATGGTTGGCAACGCGCTATAGCACGAGCATCTTAAGGCTGCTGTGACGCTATTACGTGGACTTTACGCTTGTTTGTCAACTTAGTCATATACAAAAAATATCATTATTAACAGGGGTAAAGATTAGCTAAATAAACGAACAAGAACGTATCGGAGGCTGGTGGTTAGACCCCAGGGTAACAGTCGATGTCAAATTTAGCGAAGTCGACAGTTATTTAGCATGTTCAGTGCCGAAGCGAGTACACAGTCGATATTTATGTTTTGAGTTATGTATATACATGTTCCACGGCTGTGCCACATGGAAAGTACATTAAATATTCAAGATAGGTATTTGTTTTTTAGACTACTTTATTATATTTTTTATACAACATTCTCCAAGTGTTAAATCCTCACCTAGGACACATATTTATATATTGAATGTATATTTTGTGTCTAAAATACAAAAAATGTTTTGTTCATCATTATCAACCTAGCAATTGGAAGTCCATTATTGGATATAGGCCTCTTTTAGAAAGGGGCAATTTTGCTCATAAAAATCAGTGCCGCGCTAAGAAAACATGTTGGCAATCGCAGAGCGTAGCCTCACGACGGGGATGCTGGTGCCTATATGTATACACTGCTACAAATGGTTATACTACCATCTGTTCTGGTACCTCAGTCGCCCCTACGACACCTTTAACAGGAGGAGGTACACTTCCAGTATCATACGGCTAATTTTTTATTATAAACTACCAGTATTTTTTGCATTGTGAGTCTCTTCTTTTAGGACCCCTCTCTCTACTTTATATTAATATTGTCAAGGTATGAGATGTTGTATGAATTATTTAATATTATTGCCTTCATTGTTTTCATAATTTCATAAATAATAAATTCAAATGTTTCCAGTCTCCACCGGTAATCTAATCCGATAAATGTAGAGTATAAAACCAAATGAATTTTATGTTAACGGTGAAACGATAAAGGAAATAAGAAATCACATTAAGTCGTACATACGGAGCATTGCTGAAAATATTATAAGGACAATACAGGGTTTATATGGGGTTTAGTGCTTTAGATATGTCGTCACGTAATAATAATTATACACTTTATTGTAAACTAAATTTTTTTATGTATAGTAAAGTACAATTGATGGTCTTATCACATAGAGCGATTTCTTCCAGGCAACCTTTGCATGGAAACATATTTAAACACATGAGATGGTATAAGGTGTACCAAATAAAAATAACTAAAATAATAACTTTATAACATGGTACACACTTTTAAAACTAATAAAAGAAATGTAATACAATCTATAAATGTACATAGTACACGTAGCAAATTGGTCAGTGAAAATACTACGTTCTAAGGTCGAAGTAATCATAGCGATAGATAATACTCTTTCACTCCCTTCTTAAATAGCGGAGACCGTGCGCGTCAGATTGTCAGGAGAAGTTCATTCTGAAAACGAACAGCATAAACTGTAGAATGCTGTCAAGCTTTTCTAGTATCTGTGTAATCAAAAACAGGAAGAAAAATAGATTGTGCAAGCAATTTTGGAGGTGCATGGCAGAAAGTTACGCAACCTTCTTACAGAGACCGCAAATGCAAATAATTTACGTCACGTCACGTAACGTCCATATTTTCGTTTGGTTATTAGCACCAGCAATTGTGGCTTGCTCTTACTATCAAGCATATGTTACCATAAACGTATCTTTACGGGCACCGGTAAAACTACCGTAAAAAATGAAGTTTTTAATGCAGTAATAAACTATAAAAGTAACGCTTCTGTTCTCGAAGTTATATACAGGTAAAGTTGTAATACTACTTGGCGTCTCATCAGACTTCTAGTCTGCTGTCTAATTTCCACTAATTGTCTAGATTTCGTATGGAGACGACGTCACACAACGACGTAGCCCCGTCTAGCGTTATCATCATCATACCAGCAATTGGAAGTCTGCTGCTAGACATAGGTAACCCCAAGAAAGGGAAATTTTGATCAAAATTACCGTATCGGCAATCGTAGAGCGCTGCTTTTGTGACGGGGATGGTGCTAGCCATCACTGTCCTGTGCATATGTGCATGGGTATACCGCCATCGGTTCTGGAACCTAAGTTACCTTTTACGATACCTGGTACAGGGGGAGATACTATTCTACTCTGCTGATACCTCATGGCTTGCGTGGCTAGCATATAATATTCATCGTACATATCACCACACGAGTATCCTTATTGGAAACAGTGCTAAAAACCACTGTCATATAAGAAGTGGCTGAAGCAATTAAATCTAAAATTTTATAACTTACATAATTCCCAACGGAGTGAAATTCTTTAAAAAAAAACGTTTCTCTTCTTAAACTCATTTATTGGTAAAAGAGTTATACTACTTAACATTTTAATATATTTCTAGTTTCCAACTACGTCGCTGTCTAGTTTTCACGCATCATAACCGAGTATTGTCTATACTCGGGCATAGACAATACAAGCCACGATGCGGGTACGGTTATAGACAAAGCAAGCGGCGAGCTAGAAGATAACAGAATATGACAGACTAAATGCCTAGACTCTTGAGAAAATATAACAGCTCGATTTGTTAACAGTGTTTATGTTATCGTAATATTGTAATTGCAAATACATCAGAATGTAATTCTCCAGGCAGATTGAAAACTGACGAAAAATTATGAAAAGAACACTTTAAATATATATAGTAGAGATAAATAAAGCTTTGACAAACTTTTTACTTTATTAGAGAAAAACCAAACAAAAATCTTTGTTAACTTTTACTTCACGAGCATATGCACTACTAGTGAGCTTTACTACTCGTGAACTTTAGAACTAATGGTAACATTTGAAATGGTTCATTGCTTAAGTGCCCGTTTTTTTTTGCAAATGAGTGTAGTTTGTATTAACCATGATATACAACTGTTAATGGTTAGAACCACGTACATTTTCCCTAAAACCTTAGTAATTGGCTTCTTTATAGAATTGATTTCGACAGCAACTACAAACTCATTGTAATTCATTTATTTTACTATATGCAATAAGAATTATATATAGCATGGCGATGATTCATTTAACTGCTGAAGAAATCTCCCTTAATTTCCTCGATAAGAGCACTTCGATACGTTATAAATGAGCAGTTCTTATTTTTGATATTCCGGGTAGTCCAACAAAACGTCGCATTGCAACTCTCCTAATTTGTATTATGTTCATATATATATATATATATATGATGAATCTCTATTTTTCTGTGCAGAAGATTATAAAATTTAAGAATACTTTTCAAAAAATACTTAACCATATAAGGTTCTACGCATTCTGTCAATTCCATGTCAAATGTCATAATGTTACATTAAATAAGTTTATATTCAACAAATAATTTTGGGAATTATAAACGCGCAAGAATTTTTTTTTATAATCGTATATCATAACGCGTAAGAATAAAATATACTCTTTTTTATCAACATAATTTAATTAAATGATATGTATATTATTTAATCTTAATTATACCAACTCGTATTAAATAGTCATCGTTAAGATATGATGTCTGTCGGATCAGCTAGTCAGTTATAATTTAGGTTAGGGACATAGATTATGATTAGGCAAATAAATAGAACTTTGTTCATTAAGTAATTGATAATTCATAAATATATGCCTTTCTACTTAGCTATTTGCTACTAAAAAAAATAGAAGAAGTTCTAAGATTGGTGATAAATATTATTTTAAGAAAATAATGTAATTTTGTTATAAACTTTTGTTTTATTGAAGTTAAAATTAGAATGTTACTTTTATAATAGGATCAAAAATAACTGATCCTATTTTAATAACCCTTTCCCTAATACATTCTACTGAAATAACATAGATTTACAAAAAGATTAGAGATCCCGGCAAAAAATTAATGAAGAAAACAGTATTTATATTTTAGTACGTTTGTAATACATAAACACAAAATCTAATGGGCCTATTTTATAAACTCTTTCACTACTAGAACGTTACACTGTTGGAAAATAATGAGAAGCTATCCCTATATCTTCTAACGGGAAAGTAAACTGTTTTGAATTCTAAAACCCTACAAATAGGGCAGCTCACAATAATAGCCTAGCACACTCACAATAACTAATCGCTCTATACATATTTATGTAGTTTGTTTAATATATTCGTCTTTATGAATTTAGGACGGGCTGGATAGCGCAGATAGTAGTGATGTTTTCTTAAGTGCTAAAGGTCGTGGGTTTGATCTCCACTCAGGGCAAATGTTTATTATATTATACGTGTTAAATATATGTACTTAAGTATTATAATTGTAATTGTTCGCTGTTGTCTGATTTTGTGTATTATCTCTGAGTAATGTATGAGATGCAGTGTGAATTATTACTTATTTTAGCAATTTCTCTGTCGCATCATTACGCATTTGTAATAAATGCTAAGTAATGTCTGTTTGTGACACTTTTACGTCTGAGCCAGAGAAAAAACAAGGGGAAACGAAAATAATTTCACGACGTACGTAACATATACTCATAGTAAAGAATATTTATGTAAAGTTTTTAAAGGTCACAAGAAAGAAACGAGTTATGTCACAACACAATATGTACCACTTTTGTTTATTGTCAATGTTTTAGTTTTTGTTACAAATGATTGTTATCAATATTGATTGGTCATGGTATTCTAGTCATCAATGAACTTATACCATTATTAAATACTACTTTGCTTTTTGTAGTTTTACTTGAAACAAAAAGCCAATCTCGTTTTTACCCTAAAACATTAGCAGAATTAATTCACTTTAAATATACATTGGGGTCTTAAAAATGTTTGATAACGGATTACAAATGTTATATATTATGCTATAACTGCTTATTTGTGACTTCTCCTTAGTCTGGACTTAATAACTCATCCCTGAGGACCTCTACTGTGTAAACAATCTTGCTGATTGATTCCTCAAAATTTAAAAGAGATTATCTATCCCACGAAAAGATTATATCCTTAGATACCAAACAACGAAACAGGTTCCGTATTTACGAAATTAGCAAGGATGTTTGGATATTGCCTTTAAGAAAAGCTAACACAATAATTACGGTATAATCAAGTGAACGATCACCGGATGGTATCTGCCGGTGTATCGCGACATCCGGCTCCAAGATGGCCGCCCGGATATCCGGCCCGCTGGATGTCTCGGCTCTCTTTATGTGCTCTCTCGATATTTAGCTTTTAAGCATACGGTGCAGCTATGGTAGTTTTATTCTAAATAGTGTAGGTTAAAAGTTTCCTAGCAAACCTTATTTTGTAGAAAAGCAAATCAGAACTTGTATGTGACATGGTAGATAACATTTTCAAATCGTATGTGGGAAATATTTACTAGAAAAAAATCAATATATTTCAGGTGTCAAGCTGGACTCGGACCTTCATCTTTCCCATACCGGGGGACTAAACTACTGTTGTGCTACCGAGATAACTCAGTATTTCCTATGCATGAAATCTCTGAAAGTACGTATATAGTTATTTATGGAAAATATACATTATTTATAGCCCTCATCAATGCAGCTTTAGAAAGAACATAACTGGACATGTTTTCCTAAAAGGTAATTTTACTCCTCGAGTAAGAGGCGTCTGAGGCAGTAAGACTGCCACCTGGTACAGGGAGAGGTACTCTTCTAATTTGCCGGTATTGCTAATATGTATTTATAAAAGTTGGAGAATATTTTTAAAGGGGTTCCTTTTTTAGAAAAACTGGCTGGTCTACCTCTGCGTTAATCACCACCAAGAAGCAAGTGAGGTTCCCTTTGCCTGAGAATTTCTTCTGGTTTTTCGAGACTTCTCCGTGAAGCCAAGATGCCATAAAGGCTTTCAAGGCTCTTAGAATCAGGCATAATGGTACAAAAAATAAAAAACAAGAACTATTCATAGTTTTAGAATATAAAATTAATGTCAGTGCTAACGGTTGGCATTATCATATTTCATGAATGGATAAAATTGGATTAATATTAGGTTTTATTTTGATTTTGAGGTATTAGCTAGAGACAACAACAACGCTACGGGTGATAATAATAAACAAAATTTACTAGACATAGAAAATGTAATTCCTAGTAGACCATATTATAAAGAGCTCTACACTATTTTCTAACCATAAAAGGCAATTTGAAATGCGTTCTCTCGAGCATTTTCTATCCCAGCTCCTGGTTGCCATGGCAACCCCAGATCTAGAGTAAGCTCATTGCATAGATTGAGGCGCTCAAAGAGGTGCAGATGCATCCAGACAGATTATTATGTGTAAATCCATCGAATATAGCCGGCTTCTCAACAAAATACGAGAAATTTATTCGACTTCTACCAATAGAATGTTAAGAAATATGTTTAAAAATAAATGTGTTTGACCACTCGTTCTCTGGTATCTAATGACATGGAAATGTGACGACTTAAACATAATTTGTATGTCTTCTTCTTACTAGAAATTTATCAATTAGTAGTGAAACAATTTCTAAGTGATATGAACCTAGATCAAGAAAGTTTCTACATCCTTGACGCCTATGTCAAACAGTAGATGTTCTATCATTGTAATGATGATGATGATAATTGATATAATGAACGCGAATGTCTTACTAGCTGTTTTTGATGTTGATAAAATTTGGTCAGTAAATCTTAAATTGTATAAAAGGATATAGGCCTACTAAGACTTTGAAAATGGTCTCGCAGGATGCAATAAAAAATCAAGTCCACATATACGAAGTTTCAGTTCATCTTTTCAATATTATACTGAAAAAGTTTTTTAAGGATATCATTCATTCACGTCAGCGCTACTATGACATCTGATTATGAAATGAAAATCTGGTAATACTAAAACGTTTGACAGTTGACTCATTTTTTTTATAATGAAATGTTCCATATAATATGGTGGCGAGAGCGTATTCGGTGGACTCGAATCCCACCTATTAAATGATTACGTAAAAAACATTTGTTCATATATCTGATTTTACATACTCAGATATATAAACAACAGTTGTTTATATATGTGAGTATGTAAAATATATATTCAAGTATTATATTTGTTCCTGATGTCTCATGTCCGTAATACAAATGCTTTAAGATACTTATCAAAGTGTCGATATATGTTATTTAATAAACATTAAAAATTCAAATCACTACCAACAACCGAAATACGGTTTTGGTAAAATTAAGAGATCCTTTCAATGTCTCATTTTCATCACACGTACAATTGTGTAACTCATTCTACCCGCACACGTAAAATTCGAATTTGGAATGGTCCAATAACCGAACGCTCATTCCGGAAAACGCAATTCACCGCCCAAAAAAAATAGACAAAAAACTCAATACAATGGAACATTATTACTGGAGCGATAATGGTTATTCGGGAGCAACATAACACCCGTACGCGCGTGAAAAATAGCCCCGACTCCTTTGTCCGGGGACTTCATGGTGTTTAGGACAGCGTTTCTCAAACTTATATGCATAAATCCCAAAAATATGCAATCATAATAGTAGTACATTAATATAAACCTCATATTTATCTGAATCCAATACAATCACTTATGTAGATAACAGAGAAATAACAAATATACGTAAACACAAATTTAACACCCAGACACAAAGCATACACAAATATTCATTATGTAAAAGTATGCGCCATTGAGCCTGTTAAATGTAATGTAAAGTAATACTCTTAATTAAGTGAAAATTAATAAAATGGGGGCTTCATTTAACTATAGATTTATTTAGTTTTCACTTATAAAGGACAATGCACTCGTGATTTAAGTGCAATGGTTCTAATCTATACTTGCGTTCCAGTGAAGCAGGTTACGTTAGTAATCTGCTTTGACTTGACCTACATTGGTCAAGTATGTAAGTTCTCAGATTAAATAGTTATCTTTGATATAACCAGAAATAAAAACAGATTATGCATCCTTTTAAAAAAATTAAGCTAATTAAAAGTATTGTTTATTATAAATATTGTTTATTATCTATAATAATGTACACAATAATCATTCATATTTAATTCAATAAAAAGTAGGATTATTTAGTTCTCTATCAGTGTCCTCGACTCCATCGATAAACGTCGACAGCCTAATCCTCAGGAAATGTTTGTGTTTTTTTTGGATAATGGCAGACTTGTTGACATTATTCCCGATAGGATCAGCAGTAGGGTGTTATTGAAAATATTTAGTTTTTAAATCCATATAATATTGGTAATTCCAAATATAATGTTAGTATCTTTAGTAATATATAAAATATTAACCCTCAGTAATATTCCATAAGACATAAGTGAGACTAAGGAAATTTAATTTAAAAATTAATCAATAAATTTCCCATCTCATTCGCGAAGTGAGATGGGTTGAATGAAAGTTTACCACCCACGGGAGTGTCATTCTGTCTTTCTAAACACAGTTTACTTGGTACATTAAATTATTTAGAAAATGACTATGAATTAATTTATGATTAAAACAAGTTGCTTGTTAGTAATCTGTGATCAGTTAAACCAGCGTAGGGTAGTATTACCATTACACCCACATTGCGTGATATTAATACCAAAACCCCGAAAACTAATTAAATTCAACATCAGGTCCTTCAATTTTCAAACTCACCGACAAATATTTATGACGTTTCTTTAATATTTACATAAATCAATATTTCATACTTATTTAAAAGGAAGTTCCCCGGGGATCTGTCAAGAACATTTTGGGGATCATTGGTTTAGGGCGTGCATGAACGTGGCCCGCGTCGAGTGGATTAGCTTCGGCCAATACGTCGGGTCGATCATTAATGGAAGCATTGACACTAAAATTGATGACATTCACAGAATATATCAATGCGTTTATAGCAGGACATAGATTTCTGTAGATTTATTTTAAATATTATTGTTAGCGTTTTGAATGCGTTAATTATATATTCCGCGTAGGTGACGTGCGACTAGCATTTTTGCAAAGCAGTGGTCGCTAAATGCTGCCGTGTGTGAGAGAGGCAGTGCTGCGACTGTGTAATGTGACATAACACGCTCGCAAGGGTCGTGCGGTGACACTCGCGTGTGTAGGCCTGTGTGACGCGCGATTAGCTTGTACCGCACAGCAGTGGTTGCTGTGTGCCGGCGTGTGTAATGTCAAATAGTAGGCACTAAAATTTTGAGATTAGAATTTTCCATTTACAACATATCCAGTCGCATAATTGCACCACGCGATCAGGACCACCATGGCTGTCCAGCTTGTACAATTCAAAAAGAAAGCATAATAAGTAATCTGGAATCCGACTATTTAGGTCAGTCTATTAGATTAGAGTGGGGCACAAAGTCTATTTATAAAAAGAAAATTACTTTTGTATCTGTAACCCTCAGCAGACTAGAAAGGATGAGAAATAATTTAGTTTTTGACTGCAGACGCATGTCCACAAGACAAATATAAAAAAAATGTGTCATTATGTACCCAAAATTTTATTAAGTACTTTGAATCCATATTTACACCGAAGTCGGGTGTGGTTGTGGCTGCCTCGGTCTATAGCGTCAAGGTTTTTGTGTACTTACATGCACATAGGCGAACCTTGTATGAACTATATGAGGAAAGGAGGTATAAAACGAGCGCAAACTTCAAGCAATACGTTAAAGAATACTTGAAGAACTTTAAATTGGATTGCTATCTAGCAGATAGTAATTTTTTAAGTCTCAAAGTTAAAAATAGTTCGAATATAATAAAAACTACTTGGTAGATAATTAGCGAGGACACTGGTAGATCTATATATAAAGGGAGATGGTCTATAATTTGAGAGAGTCCAATTCGCAAGTTGCAGTCGTATTTAATTTTTTTTGACATATTCACAACTAGATCTCTAATGGAAAAAAAAATAATATGACTCAATTTAATAAAGACTTTAGATTTAGACACGTCATGGATATACAATTAAGACATTAATATATACTTACATAGATAAATAGACATTTAAATTAATTTATGTTAAGAAAACCTATGATTTGTTGGGATCTCTGTTCATATTTTAAAAACTTTGATGGAGCTTGTTTTGCCAGATATAGCACAAATATTTAAAAAATGTGTGAGCTGTGGTGTATTTCTTGACTTTATGGTAACAAACATGGTGAAACAGCTCCATTATTTAAATCCGGTAGTATTTCTGACACCACTAATTTTAAACCTATATCTGTAAAAGGTACTTTTAATGCATTTAATGAAACATTTTTACAATACAATAGACTGATACAAAATAATCACTTTGGTTTCACTGGTCTGGAATCGACCACAAACGTCAGTGTTGAGATTTTAAAAACATTTTCGGTGCTTCAAAGTATTCACGGGATGCTCTAGCCTTCTTGAGTGATTTGTCTAAGGCATTTGATTGTGTGCACCATGAGAGATTGATAGGAAAATTACATCACTATGGGCTCAGAGGACCCGCATTAGATGTGTGTAGATATTAATGGAGAGCGAACCAAGGATCATTGGTTACAATGGGCGTTCCATAAGGTTCTATTCGGGGGCCTTTTTGTGATTGTTTACGTACATGATATTCCTTAACTTGTAAAGAATAATCATGATATAGTATTGTTTGCAGATGAAACTTCACTTTTATTTAAACTTAAAAGACAAGACGTAATATATGATGATACAACAACAACAACGACAACGTATTTCAAAAATAGTAGATTAGTTTAATACAATTATTCTCTTATTAAATGAGATAAAACTAAATGTAATAAGTTTGTTACACCTAACAAAAGATAAACGAAGTCCGTTATTAATATCAAGGATGAGAATGGAAATGGATAAATGGATCTAGTCAATACTGCAGTATTTTGGGTATTAGTTTAGATAACAAGCTGCAATGGGGTCCTTATATAGTCAATCTCACTTTGCAGCCTTTATTAGAATTTGTATATATAAGGTACGTCATAATAAATGTAGATACAACTTGTCTCAATTATTTTAGTTATTTTCAGTGTTATATCTTATGGAAAATTACTGTAGAGTAATGCTGCTAAAATTAATTAAATATTTATTATATTACTAAAAATCAGTACCAACATTATAACCAGGCGTGGATTTAAAAACTATCCGTTCTCAATTACATCCTATTGCCGATCCAATCCGGCACAATGTCAACAAGTCTGCCATTATCCGAAGAAAACACAAACATTTCCTTGAGATTAGGCTGGCAAGGTTTTACGATTTATTAGGACACTGCTAAAGAACAAAATTACTTGTCATTGTATTAAATATGAATTATTATTGTGTGCATTATTAAAGATAAAATCAATAATAAGATGTATAATCGGATTTTGAGTATCACACAAAAATCACAATAATAATAAATAAAATCCCACAACATCTCTTAAATTGACTTGATTCCATAGTAAGTACATTGCTATGCTATGGTGATCGTATTGTTGTGTTCCGGTGTGAAGGGTGAGAGAGGCAGTGAAATTACTATATTGAAGATATTGTTTTATATAATATATAAACTGATTAAAGACTGGTAAAAAGCAAAGCAAGATGGCAACGAAGGTATCGTTTTGATAATACTAGCGTCTATAGACTGTAGCGAAGCTTATTATCACGCGGACCGTTACCGTGAGGTAGCAGTAGAGTAGAATAGTACTTTCCACTGCACCAGGTGGCGTTAGAGGCGACTAAGGTACCAGCACCGACAGATGGTGGTATACCCATGTGAAACAATGCAGCTCAAATGAACAGGGCCGGGATGCAGCGTCAGCAGCATGCAGCAGCATCCCCGTCGCGAAAACTGCGCTCTGCGATTGCCAACACGCTTGCCATGCGCGGCAATTTTGGGCGAAATTCCCTCTTTCTTTGGGAGACCTATGTACAGCAGTAGGCGTACTTTGTAATCACATGAGCATCTATAAACTGCGGTGTTTTGTGTTGTTATACATGTTTATTATGAATCGGCCTTTATGCTTGTTTACTGATTTTTTATCATAAAATATAAATATATCAATCAAATATAGTTATAGCAACTCTATTTACAAGATGTTATCTTTATAAGGAACGGAACCCGAATAAAATCACCTTCAGACAAGAAAGTAGTTTATTTCTTATTCCCTTAATAACTCCTCAACGTTTGGTGTCCTCAATGCTCCCAGTAAAGTCATGTTGATAAACAAGTCCGGACAAGTTATAAGCTCCATCGTGGACGTATTGCCCTTATCCGGACGCGACGCGGGCTGATCAGCCCGGCTGGAAACTTCCAGAAGTACTAGCCATAAGTTACCCCGGGTAACTTGACTACTTCAAGAATGTAAGATTACCGGAGTAATTACTAGCAATTTGGAATACTTGTTCTTGTGGTAATATAGGAAAAGAGCTTGATATAATAATGTGATCACCTTGATGTTAGAATAGCTATGTAGCTGTCGGTAAATTGCAAATTTAATTGATTCATTTATTAGCATGGTGTATCTATTGTTGACTAATTTATCTGTTAACGAGTTAAAAGTGCTTGTAACCAACATATTTTCTCTCAGTTCTATTCTTGGTGATATTTGTGTTTGTTCTGTGTCTGAATGATAAATAGGTACTTCTTATATTTGTGATTCCTTTCTTGTCTTGTCACATTATTATCAATCAATTAATTAAATCTTTATTGTCTATACAGGTTATAAGGTTGTTAAAAATAGTAAATGTTAGTGTCATCAGTGTTGTGCCTCATGGGCGTACAATATTGATTTATGAGTAACGACAATCATTTCGCTCGATGGTATTACTAACAAGTCAGATATCAGATTTCACAGAGCAATTCTTTTAAATTATAGTAGCATTTGAGTATCAGTTAACCTCGTAAATTGTTTTCTTATTTTTTCTTTTTCTCTTCATTATACGAAAGAAACTTAATCATTACTAAAGACATTTTCCATCAGTCGACTGCAGTAGAATTTTTCTGTGAAGTACTGACAGAGTAGAAAAGTACCACCACTGCACCAGTCCCATTGCACCAGGTGTCGTAAGAGGCAACTAAGGTACCAGAACCTATATAGCCTTATTTCCATCCGAAACAGTATAGCTCAAGTACACAGGACAGGGATGGAAAAGCTGCGTTCTCCGATTGCCAACACGCTTGTCTAGTGCGGCAATTATGGGAAAAATGCCCCCTTTTTTTAGGGAGGCCTAAATCCAGCTGTAATCTTCTAATGGTTGGTATTATGATACTGATATATGGTTTTAAAATAATTTTCTTATTCTCATACAAAATTGCAATAAATAGCTAGTTAGTATATGCAAGCAAGTATAGTTTCCAATTATATACAAACTCACATATATAGAATGTACGTTTCAGCTGCGTAAGTTATTTTTTATCAAAATAACAAATTAAACAGTACACAAACAATTTGTGAAACAACATTAAGTGTCAGATGGTATTTAAGCAAACATTATTAAAGATCCAATCGTCTTTTGTTAATTGTGAACGCCTTTGTTTATTGAGCGTATTCATCACAAAATGGCGTACTTTTTAATTGCTTCCAATTAAATTAACAAGCAGGTGAAATCAAGCATAACGATCATCAATATTCTCCAAATATACGTTTCGGTTCCTAGTAACAGTAAGTAGACACAAATAACGGATAGCCACTACGTGATCTCCCATATCCCATTTCATACAAAGCCTAAGAATCTCATATCGATATATTTTTTTATATTTCCGAGCAAAATTTAATATTCCGACCATAATTCAGTGGGCAGTACAAATATCTGATATTACATACTTCTGACTTGAGTACCTTATGACTACGGCTCAATAATATTTGCCCGTAGCTCAAGTTTATTGCTCCAATATCAGCACAAACAAACCTTCTGTTGCATATGTGACTGGATTAATCCATTTGGTTCGATTGGCCCAATCTGTTTACAATTTAATGGAAAGATATTTATATCAAAGTTGCAATTAATATCAGTTTATTGTTAATATTAATTATTTTGGCAAAAAAGTCTACATTAAAACTTCCTGTCTTTTGCGCAAGACCTTCAATTCCCACCTAGAACAAATATTTATATGATGAAATTTGTGTTTCTTGTATGATTGAGCATTAAAAATATGTTTTTTTTATATAATGGAGTCCGCAAATATACAGATCATTATTAAACAAACAGTATACGGTCTACTTGATGGTAAAGGTGATCGCAACCTATACACTGTCACAATGATATCACTATGAACTGAAGATACATTGTTACATTTACCGAGTAATTTCACTGCTGCTCTCACCCTTCAAATCAGAAAACACTGCTATATGGCGGTAAATATAGGTCCGCGTGAGGTACCGGCTTAGAAAACCTTTGTAGGAAGTCTACTTCATGTAAATAAATATTTAAGTAATGTTTTCTCTGTAAGTCGCATAAAGCACTTGTGTTACGGACATCAGTCCGTACACAAGTGCTCTAAGCAACTTACCTCAGAGCGAATGTTGTGTGTAAATTATATATTATGTAAAATTTATCTGTTATATGATTATTATATGATTATATAAAAAAGGTGTTATAATATTGGATGGAAATCTGATGCAATAAATATAAGAAATTTTGTATTTAAATCAACAAACTCAAATATACATATATATAAATATACATTTATAGTAAAATATTATATTAGTAATGATATTATCACGGAGTCAGATCAACGTATAAAATGTCGTGTGATTCTTTTTAATTTTTATAATATTAATATTATATTTGTGATTCCTCAGTTGTCTTATATCTGACAAAAATGCTTGAAGCGACAATCACGAATCAGTAGTCAGGCCAACGAATGAGTCATGTGGATTTATAAACAAAAATGTTTTGCCTTTTCAACTGTCTTCATTAACAATTTCCCGAATACTAACAACTCCGTGATAGAGCCATCGCACCATAACTCACCCGCGCAACGCCCGCACACTCACATGTCAGACGCCTTTGACACTTGCCTCGTTAATATGTCCTTGCTTGCTCCCTGTCTAGATCCATCTGCACTATCAAAAAATAACGAGAATAGTTTCGGCTACTTTTACGTTGGGGTGGTTAAACATCTTATTATTATGTGTATGGTGATAGTTTCACGATGTCATGACCGGGAATGTCTTGGTAACTTTATATGTAAGTGTAGTTTAGTGAGAGAACATTTTATTAAAATAATTTTGTAATTATTCAAAATAAATATATCTTAAACATTATTTTTGAAATATTAAGGCTTGTGTTTTAATTAGTTTTTCTTCTTCCTCATACCAGCCATTGAAAATCCACAGCTGGACATAGACCTCTCCAAGAAGCGGGGAATGTTGTCTATAGTTATCACGCAAGGCAAGCGTGTTGGCAATCGCAGAGCACAGCTTTGGCGACGGTGATGCTGCTGCCAATCCAAGCCCTGTGCATTTGAGCTGGAGTGTTTCGGGTATTTCTTAAGACACCTGGTACTCTGCCAGTACCTCTGCTAATAATACATTAAAGATTAATACATTTATTCTTTAAAAAGAATATGTTAAAGTTACCCTGATAGTTAAATGTTACCTGGATTAACGGTATTGTAATAGAATAAATGGCCAATAAATAGTTTACTAAATAATAGTTTGTAAAATTAAAAAACTTATCAAGTATAATATTGTCAAACGTTATTTTTTAATTTGTTGTTTGTTTTTTGTTGAAGAACATCAGATACAATTTACAACAGACAAAATATATGTGCAAAATAGGTAGCAAGCCCGTAAATAAATATTGGCCGGTGAAATGTGGTCAAAGGAAACCTTTAATTAAATTAATTATATTGTGTTTAAAATAAATTGATATGTGTTCAGTGTTAATTTCAAAAGAAGCTTTAAATAAAACTTTTTATCTGAGTTATTTGTATTTAATTTTATACTTGTGATTCCTGGACATTTGCAATATAAATGCTTTAAGGACTTATCTCGGTTTCAGGTCAGTGCATGGCACGGTGATATTGAATGAATGTATTCATTTATGTACATTTGTTAATGTACCGTGGAGCTACCGGTGGATTAGAATAGTACCTTCTACTGCACCAGGTGTCAAACAGTGCAGCTCAAATGCACGGGGCGGGGATGGGCAGCAGCATCTCCCTCGCCATAGCTACGCTTTGCTTTTGTTAACACGCTTACCCAGCGGGGCAATTATCGGCAAAAAAGTCTGTATGCTTGTTTATCGATCTTATTTAATAAAAAGAAGGAATACTACCTAAAGCTGTATATTCAAAAAGTCGGAGAGCTCATCTTATACTCTGTAATATCAATGTTTCTGGTGTCTATAGACTACAATGATAGAATACGCACCAATTTACTTAAAGGACAGATTCTAATTCCTATCTTCCTCTCACGAACGTAATCTCCGTTCTTCTAATACTCTTTCGCTCTTAACTCCTTCTCATCACTCTAGTTTTTTGACAAACTCTTTTACAGTGACAGCTATACGACTCTGGAACGAGCTTCCGTTGAATATTAAGCAATCCCCAAACAAATTTATCCTGAAACGCTGTCTCCGTACTTTATTTACTGATGCTGCTTCTCTGAATTTATAACCCTATTTCTGATGTACGTTATTTTATGTATATATATACATATACTTATTTTTTATATCATATGCATTTATTGCGTTTATATATACAAATATGTATGCCACGTTTATTTATTTTGTATATATATTGCCTGCATCACTATATATAATATATTTTTTCTGTTTTGTGTAATGGTTGACTGGGAGATAATACCATCTGGCATTAAGTCCGCCATTTGTACATTTTGTAACATTTTGTGCAATAAACTTAAATAATTTAAAAAATGACCAATCTTCAAGCAGGTGGTCTGTTTTTATTGTGGAATAAAGGAGTGACGTGCATAAATCAAGATAAGGTTTTAACTTACTATGTTCGCATCAAGAAAACAGCTGCCAAGGATGCGTAAATACATATTAATGAGTTATGCTTCCCAGATTATTTTTATACGCCTAAAGCAACTTGTAATAAAGAATGTATAAAGCTCGCCTACAAGCTGTTTTATATTCGTTTCGTATTCAAACATTAATTAGACTTTGTTTGGGATTATGTTAATCATTCTATCCCGGGACCGAGTCGTTATAAAAACGACTAAAAATGGAAATATGACGTGATTAAAGTGTTTTTGTTCTCAGCGCCTTGGCTGTCTGCTGGATACGATACATAAATTCAATTATAAAATATTTTAATTAAAAAAAAAGGGTGAATGGTGTTGACACATTGTAACTATGTTAATAGATTAAAAAATAAAACTTTAAATAACTCAGTCTGAAGTTTTATCGAATTCAATTTGACAATATATTCGCATTATATTAAGTTTATCTAACTTTAGTAGTTTTCACTATCACGTCGCTCTAGTTTTCTTGAAGAAAAAGAAAGTCCATCAAAATCAGCCTGTACCAGCATTAAAGATTGTTCAATAATTTTACAATATTGGTTATAATTAAACGCATAAAATAAAGTAACGGTATACATAACGGACATAATGCCAACTTGAATTATCTATAAGATAGTTATCAAGATCGATGTATTTAACACATACACTATAATTTACATTTACTGACTCCGAGATAAGTCGCTTAATGTACTTGTTTTGCGGTAATCAAACAATAGTGGAAGATAAACATAATCACAAATATAATTATATTGATGTCATTTTATTTCACTTATTTCAGGAATCCAACGGCAATTTACAAACAACTTAAATACCATAAATAAAAACGAAATAAGGCTAATTACTGAATAAACCAAGAATAAGCGAAGTAAATCAATACCTAAATATTTATGTATGTATAATATATTCTTAAAAATAAAAGACAGCAGTTATTAATTTTAATAGAAATAAAGTTCAAGTTTCTTAGAAATAGTTTAGCGCTAAATAAGAAAAAAAATAAACCTCATACTAAGATCGTCTGCATTGGTATCTCACTCTCATGTAATCCTACCGACAAATAGCATTGCTTGCATTACTGTGTTCCGGTTTGGACGGTTAAAAAGGCAGTGACATTACTATGTAATATGATATGATATCTTTAAGTCCAAAGTTGGTAACTCTTTAGTGGTGTCCTTATTGCATTAATAGGCGTCTATAGGCTGCTATGACGTTTACTTTTAAGCAAATTACATGCACTGCATTGTTTGTCGAATAAATCAAATAAAATAAAATAAGAATATTTTTATCCGCATAGAGTTTGCGTTAATAATTATAAATAAGTTTATGTGTCAAATTATTACATCGGATGCGTGTAAAGATAAAAATCAGTTTTATAATAATTTAAAATTAATGCAACCATTACCGTTTGGTTCGTAAAAGATTGGATTTAAAATTTATGGGCATACTTCTGCCCGGTCCATTGTATGGAGCGGTTCTGATTTCAATTAAAATTTCAATATATGGTAATGAATCATTGGGAATATTGTAAAAGCCAGCTCGTTCCGTTATTAATTCCTAGGTGAAGCTTTAAGTAGAGGTGTAGTTCGTGATTCACAATTTAACCTGATGCTAATACTGAATTGAAAATGAAAACGAAAGGTTATATTTCTAAAAATATATCCATTAAAAATAGAAATTCATACCAACACGCTTGAGCCAGCGCGGCAATTATAGGCAAAGTTCTCCTTCTTAATGGAGGTCTATGTCCATGGACTTTCAATGGGTGTTATGATCATAATGAATAAAATTGAAAAGTTGTTTAAACTGATACTTAATGTTTACCGGATATCAAGCAGCCAGCGTCGGTTTTTATGATCAAAAAACTTTACATATTGACGCTGATATATATTTCCTGGGCACATTATATAGTATATAGTCATACTTACTATATAGTCTAAGAATGTGTATCAAGCTAAGTTCAATACAGCCTAACAATAGTTATTTAGAATAAAACTAGTATCAGTTAATGAAGTGTCATCATATTATTGGTGTATTATTTCAGCACTCTGCAAATTAATGGTTAAATTAATGGATCTCATTTCGTCTTATCCCTCAAAATTAAATTCATAGTGAAATTTAGTGATACGTGCGTATATTGTTATATATGGAACATTTAATGTAATGAGCAATCGCGTAAATTAGTTAATTAATTTAACTCCCCTATTTTAGTTAAACATATTGAGAGAGAATTCATTGACAACATGACTTTGGATCAGAACAAGGGCGATATACTCGTACTCTTCATATATTAAATTGTTATTCACATCTAGAAAATTAACACTGTTACTTTTTGTTTAATTTCCATACTTATAAAGCAAAAGCAAATCCTTATAAATAGTTCTATTAAATATTTATTTCGATGAATTTAAACAACACCTTTTATGTTACGAAAGTCAGAAAGCAGAGGAATCACAAATATAGTACTAAAATATTTATTCAACACTATCAAATAAATGTTTGTCCTAGGTGGGGATCGACCCCATGAGCCTTGGCACACAAAAATCACCCAGCCCGTCAAAATTAAATCAGATATCAAAGTAAATGGCTGTCCTATTTATTGTCTTGCTGGGTCACGTATCTTATAATCATGAAAAAGAAAAATTTAACTTAGGCTAAATAATTTTAGAATATCGGTACTATTCCATAGATTTTTCGTGATACGTAGCATGGTGCCAGGAGTAGTAAGAGTTGGGCAGCAGTATTCCCGTCGCGAAGCTACGCTTTGCGTTTGCTTTCGCATGTAACCAACGCAAGAAAATTCCTCTATTTGAGGGCTGGATAAGACTTAATTCCAGCAGTACATCCAGTCCAGCAGCTGCTATAAAAATAATGGTGACTATTTCACTAACATAAATTGTTGTTTTAACATATTTACGTTTACAAGAAAATTGGATAAATAATAACTCTCTTTTTGGTTAATTATTTCCATTTTAAAATTTTATAATGAAAAAGGCAATTTCATTTACATAGAGTATTTTATAAAGTAGTTTTAATAGCGCTACTTATTACACCGCTTATAATGGCTATTCATTTATATCTCAGCTATTTTAAATGGAAATCACTCGGTAAATGCTCCGTGTTACCCAGTTCGATTGATTGAAAATATGTGTAATCAAAAACCGGTTAAAATATACAGCGAGGTTGTTACTCTTCACGCTTAAAATTTTATCATATTAAAGTATATATTTATTTGTTTAAACTTTTTATTATGCTTTTAGATTCAAGTTTATACTTAAATCAAAAATATTACTAATAAAAACTGTATTTTTATTAGTTACGACAATAGTGTTCTTCCCAACCTTTACCTGGTGCCCTTAAAATATTTACCGTACTTAGCATGCAACTACAAGTTTAAATGTAATATTATTTTTAGTTGAAGTGGCAGTGGGCAAGGCAGTTGGTAGGCTGAACCGATAGCCGATGGAGTCTGGTTCGCTACGCTTCTACGCTTGTCGGTACGTGGTTCTGGCATGAAGACCACGTACCGACAAGCGTAGCGTAGGGTGTCCACCCGCAGGATGGATAGAAGATCTAACAAAAACCATACAATTAGTCCTATTGGAGATTACTTGGGAAAGCCAATGTCAAGCAGGAATACTGCTGTCGAGTATTCCCGTCATGAAGCTACGCTCTGTGATTGTCAACACGCTTACCCACCGGGCCAATAACTATCAAATTTACCCATCTTGTAGGAGGTCCATATCCAGCAGTTGGCTTTCGATTACTAATATGATAGTGGTAGTCATTAATCATCGAATTATTTGTGATAAAAGATAAGGCAATAAGAAAAATTATGAAAATCGTAAAATAACTTGGGTATTTTCTGTAATACTTTCCCTATTGACCAGCTGTATGCATGTGGCTAGCGTTATCGAGATCCTGTGGACCTTGTCAGATCGTCTCCCCACCTTTTGCGTGCTTACCGGTTGGTGGACTTTATCCTAGATCGTTTCAGCTTTTTCTGCCTATTGTGTCTCTTCAAGACGGTAATCAGGTCACGGTCATGTCAACTTTGGTTCTTTTACGGTTCTCTTCTTTCCTTGATTTGATCACACAAAGCATTTCCGAGTATTTCTCTTTTCATAGCTTGGAAGTAGCATAGGGACCACGTTTCAGTTTCAAAAGTAATCGTTAGAAAACACATTGGTCTTTTGATCACATACGATTTGAGACTAAAGTATACTGATTTAAAAAAAAAGCTAATAAAAAAGAACATTTCTCTTTTAATAAACCGAATATTTTTTTATTTTTTATTTCAAGTACCTCGTAGTAATTTTTACCTCAAGTAAAGTTTTAAGACTGATAATAATGATGACTCATCAAAAAATAAATAAATTTGTAATATATTTACCTGTTACAAGTACAAGTAGATATTGTTCTTATATCTACAAACTAATTGAAAGGTTAATTTTACTTGTTATTTATAAATTCATCTATTTAAAAGATAAAACATTATTCTAAAGTTTATTTCACATAACGATTTCAAAATGCGGCAATTTTTTATCTCATAATGTTTATAAGGCCGTGACATATCGGCAGAATAGAATAGTACCTCTCTCTGTACCAGGCGTTACAAGAGGTCTAAGGTAGTGTAGCACAAATGCACAGGTTGGAGATGGACTTCAGTATCCTTGCTGTGAAAGCTGCGCTTTGCGATTGCCAACACGTTTTCCCGGCGTGGCAATTCTGGGCATAATTCCCCCAACTTCCAATGGCTGTTATGATAATCATGATTTATTATTTGCACTGGAAGCGAAAAAACATAGATGGCACCGCGGGACATCTCTAGGTGAAGACAACAATAACGCAAAATTGAAATTTTAAGTAGACCTTTCAAAATTCTTGTATCTTTATGTCCAGTAGTTGACTTACAATAGCTGTCATGATGATGATGATGTTGATAATAAAATTGAAAAGTGGTTGCAATAAATACTCGACAATCAATGTATATACAAATACAAATATAACTGCGTGTGAAAGCAATATCATCATGCCAAAAGAACTGAAAATTTTAATGATAATTGACATTTGAATACTTACTTAGTCGTACAAGGTTGACAATTAATTCACCTTGACTGTTCTTTTATCATGATCCTTACTAATATTGAAAAAATCTTTATTAAATATGGTTCTACCTCTAGAATAGATAGACTTATTAGCTTCCCGTTTGAGCAGGTGGCCTCTGCCTGCTGAATAATGAATAGTTTTAGCTGGTTATTTAAATCTGAGAAGACGAAATAAATTATCTACGTTTATTGAATCAATTACTTTTTTAATAATGCTTTCAATATATAACACAAAGGTTCTCAGGAATTATCCGTCATTATAACGTTTATTAAATAAATACCGTTTCTTATTAAAAACATCGTTTAAATGACATTAAAGGGATGTTTTACTGTAATCATACGAATCATTATCAACAACAAATCAGTAACTGTCACGTTACATAGAATAAAATTTCAAGAATAATTATATATTATGAAAATTAGCTACATTTTCACAATAAATTCCTATATAATAATTTTATCATATAGGCATTTCCTTTATGTATTTTATTAGGCTCTATATATTCTTACTCTATCTAAATCTTTATAAATCGTCTACCGATGGTAGTTCAGGTTGGACTTTTAAACTACTAAACGGATTTAAAATCAATTATTTCTTACTGTGAACTGTTTAATCAGACTTGAGTGTTAGAATATTATACATCTCAATTTCTATACAATACACCACAATATTTTTTAATGATAAACATTTATATATAGTTAAGATAGGTCTGTCAGGTTGGCTCGTATATAGGCGATAAAACTGCTAATTTTTTTGGTATACAATAAAGAGAAATTTTTTATTATTCTCTTGAGCACGGAATTTAATAGTAGATTTTGGGCCAATTATGGATTTACAAAATAGTTTTCAATTATAATATCTTAATGCTTAGATTTACTCAAAAAACAAATTGAGAGACGAATATTTGACAATAATATTTCAGTTAGGCAGTGAAATTGTAATAACGAAAAATTTAACGTAGCATCGACTTAAGTTTTGTAATTAGAAAACATATTTCTTTCTTGTATAATTCTACAATATAGTCTTCTGGTCTGATGTTCAAACATTGACTAAAGTTTAGATAGAGTAGAGTAGGGTATTGCATAGACATAAAAATACTTACGTTCTGTTCTTGAGTTGAAATAATTATTTACTCAATTATAAAAGTCATTTAGGCTTTTGACGAAGTGGAAACTGATTCTACCTAGTATGATCAGCAAAGTAGGAAAACATTAATGGATATTTTCGGTTCACTTCTGACGCTCTGGTAGTTTTTAGTTAAACAACTTTAATAGCAAAATGTGAAAGCACCTTATTTAAACATTAATAAAATTCCTTTGATTGTCAGCATTTTTTGGGATTTACAATATACGTATTCGTATCGTATTTGAAGCTATATTTACAATATCGTATTTGAGGCTGTAAAATAGAGGAGGCAATATTAAGTTAAATTAAAATTGTTTGGCTTTAAACTGTTTTGCATACATATGAAGGCATTCAGCAGAGCTCCTGTCTTAAGCGCGTGGGATCGTGGGTTCTATCGTCATCCACGACAAGACATTACAACATTTGTCTGTTCTGTATTATATTTAGAATTCCTCTGCTGTCTGATATCTGTAACAGAAGTATTTAATCTACACATCTCATTGTCAGGTAAATGTATGAGATGTGTACATCACACATTTGTTTATTTATCTTTTGAAAATCCATATTATTAACAAACAAACATTGGCACATAAAAGGGAATCTCTGCTTTACAAAGAAATAGTAAATATGCAAAGTATGATTAGCAAGACTAAGGTTTACAAGTTATCCTTGCCCATATACGGACCCATGTCCGGAGGGTGCCAGGGTGTAGGATCAGACGGGAAGGTGGGAGTATCCCTGAGAGAGTAATTTGCATTTATTTACCTTCTCACAGGTAGGCTGCGCTAAACAAGGCTCGCGCGGCGTTTGTAGGAACAGATGATTGTTTTGTTTTAATGCTCGACATTACTCAAAGCGGCTTCGTTGGACCTTTCTGGCATTATTACTGTGAGTCAGGTTCTGTACTCACTGGATTATGGAGCTGGAAAATTCTAACGGCGTTTACGTTGTTGTTTTCTTAGCACTAGAGTGTTGTTTTACTTAAAAAAAAGACTTATATTCAATCAAATAAGGATTTCCTTTTTGATATGTGCGATCATCATTATCATCATCATCAGATCAGCCATAAAAAGTCCACGGTTGGATTCAAGGGTGTTTGCAATAAAAAAAATACATTTGTAATTGCACTATTGTCTGATAGTCTCCGAGATAAGAATCTTAAAACGGAGTTAGCTTAAGTATTAAGGATATGATTTAAGTGACATATCAAAGTTAAGTTAATACATAAAAAGTGGTGTGAATTTTTTTTGTATTAAATAGAATCTTATATTATTGATTAATCAACTTTTTTCCTACAGGCATTGCATGTAAAATATTTTTAGTGGTATATAAGAAACTATATGTTTTATTTGTGAGTACTCTGTAAATGTCAAAAAAATAACAATAGGTGTAATATTGTTTTTTTTTTACATTTGTACTAGTTTGTTAAATACGTAAGTTGTGCAGTCTTGAACAAAACCAACATCAGGTTACTAAAAGTAATCTCGGACAAAGATCCAAACTGTAGAAGTGAATTAGACTGACTTTGGCAAGTATTGGAACTGCCATGAAACTGGGTCTTATAGGTCACATCAGAAATGGGAACAGGTTTTGTTAAAATGATTCCTCATCTCTGGCCATTTCCGTAAACAACCCGACACTCAGGATCACTGCCAGGGAGCAACATGAGACTAATAAATGCAAATTGGACGGATCCTGCTTCAGCGTAAAACATTTACGCCAGTCTTCGCAGCCGGCTTAATTAGGGTCGTCAGTCAATTCTTTTAGTTGCCATTGATTTAGTCCGTAATCCTATATATAGTTTATTTATCTTTAAAGACAGTGAGTCGGTTATCAGCGAGAAAGATTGAGAGACATTACATTTACATTTGTAATTGTAAATAGCGCTTCGCGGTTTCATTCATGTATTAAAATTAAGTCAGTAATATCTTAGTTTATTCGAAATTCAAAATCGAAATTCTGTTTACATAGTACCATTTTAAGAAGCGGTGTTTTATGTTACTTAGTAAAAAAGTAACTCTCTAATGGTGAAAGAAATTTTAAAATCGATTTAAGAGATATTGAGTTAAGCCGTATCCAACAAATAAACATTCAATTGCTATTAACTAGCTGTGCCCGCGACTTTGTCTGTGTGGAATTGTAACCTTGGGCAGCATTTTTCTTTTAAATGCAAACTTCTACGCAGCGCACGCAAAGAACGTAAATTTTTCGCTCGTTTTTGCCACTTTTTTAATCAATGCTTTCAGACGTGACGTGATGTAATAGAACCTAAATTGCTACTTATTACGTTAACTATATGCCAGTTAACTATGTCCCATCCGAATCGGTCCAGCCGTTTCAGAGATTAGCCGGAACAAACAGACTGACAGACAGATGAAAATTGTAAAAAAATATATTTTATGTGTACTATATATATATATATACATTCATATGCATTTAGTAGAAAGCGATTATTTTAATATTACAAGCAGACACTTTAACTTTATTTATATGTATGTATGTACTAGCTTTCTACCAGCGACTATTTCCACGAGTTCTTATTTCAAGCTTTAAGGAATGTAGATACTATAAAGCCTAGGCGGGTATATAATCTACTTTTGATTCCAGAAAAGTTCCTGTGGGACACGATATTAAGTAAGTCCATGTGTAGATGCCATAGACCAGCAGATGAAAATCTTCACTTGGTGGACGTGGAAGGACCCAGCTTCATTTTCTAGCCAGGAATCACTACAGAAAAATACTCTTCATAAGCTTTTCTTGCTCTGGGATTGCCCTCCATGGACAAATTAAATCAAATCAAAACAATAGCTTACACACCTAACATTTTCGCCAAATATGCTGTCGTTGAGATTCATAAATTAACAGGCCCGATGGTTAATTTGATAACGTCGCTATCTTATGCCCCAGTACTTCTAAAGACCTACCTCAGAGTCAGGTCAATGTTGTGCGACTTCATTTGTGAATGATTACTTTTTATCCAAGATCTTAATTGTGTGATTTTAACTTTCATTATATACTAATCTTTGTTTCATAATTATGAAGTTGCTATATTTAATAAGGTTAGGCCAACGTAGTTATTTATCTGGCAATCTAACTACTGTAGGCAGGTGTAATATCACGCAAAATTACGGTCTGAACGTACTATAAATTATACGCTCAAATAAATCCTAGTTATTAGGCAAATCCGATGTCATGCAGGGAACAGGTATTTTCCACCGACCCCACACGTCGCCGTCCCACGGCTCCCAACGAGAGGGTGATAAATGCAAATTGACCGGACTATATCGCCGATGAAACTGTTACGGTGTTGTACGTTGGTGCAGTGGGCTAATCAGATGCCAGTATTAAATTAAAAGAAAAATCCTACAACATCGCATTTATTGACCTGACTCCATGATAAGTCACACCAAGCATTTGTGTTACGGACATTACAAGGATACTGACAACATAGAAATCATAAATTTACTACTAAATTACATGTATTTAACACCCAGACAGAAATAATACAAATATCATCATATAAATATTTGTAGTGGCCGGAGATCGAAACCATGATCTCTGGCGGACAAGATAGGATCACTACCATCTGCTACAACAGACCCGTCAAAATATGTGTTTTTAAAACCTTTGAACATTTTATCATTATTTTATCTGCCATTGAATGTGCTGGGAGTAAGCCTTTACGGTATTTATGGATGAAGTTGCTACGCTAAGCAGACGTGGTGACGCGTGACGACTCCAGCGCGTAACTTCGCGAAGGTGTCGCTTGAAGTTATACTAGTTTGAATAGTTATACCACGTTACTTCACGGCACTAAAGAAATAAGAAAACCTGCAAACTTGTTTCCATAGTATGGTAGTATGATTTGACTTTTTGAGAGCAAAACCTCCGCATACCAAACCTCATTTCATTCGGCCTACAGTCAGGCAAGCTTACTCTTATTGGTGTGTTAAGCTATAACTATATTTAGTCTTTTTCTGTCTAATTACCCATCTATGTGAAACAGACACACAATTTTTTACACCTACGATATCATAGTAAGCCTATGAGTGTATTAACAGCCATATGATCAGAAAGATCCGATATCACGTAAAAGGCTTACCAGCGTTCAGTCTGCATTGAGACTGCACGGACGAGCAGGCGGGGGTAATAAATGCAAATTGGACGGACTCCCGATCCCGGTGAAACTGTTACGCCCTTTTGCAATGGGAGCGGCAGAAAATTAACACTCTTCTAACTCTTGCAATCTAGTTACGTGTAGAAGTGATATATGTGCTTTAGAATTGAGTACAGCAAGGTTAATCTTATAAAATATACTATAATTACCTAGAAGATTCACCTTCTAGGTAATTATAGTAAATTATAATATATAGGACATAAATGAATATTAGTTGTACGTACCGGGCCATGGAGTACCGGCGAAGTAGTATAGTATAAGTACCTCCCTCTGTACCAAATTTTGTAAGTGGTACAAACACCCGAAATAGTGCAACTTCAGCAATTTTGGGTAATATTTCCCCTATATTGGAGAGGCCAATGTCCAATAGTGGACTGTCTATAGCTGATGATGATGTCATCATCATACGTACATACGTACGCTCATGAGGTAGTTCTCATACAGAGGTCGTCTGCATTGGTAACTCATCCTGTTCCGTTTGAAGGGTAAGAAAAACATTAAGATAACTGGGTAATGTGTCATTATATCTTCAAGTACCGAAACGTACTATTAACAGTACGATCCGCGTGAGCATAAGTGGTATCGCCGACTAGGACTAGCGGGTTGCCTACTTGTGAACACTGCTTTTTGGTGGTAGAAGTAGGTGAGTAGGTACCATGCAGTCGATTTTCGCCTGAGGTCTACTTCTAGTAGTTATAGTAATTTACTTTCTTAAACACTTACTTACTTAAACAACAAACAAACTTACTTAAACAAAGTCATCAAAGCTAATGTATTAGCATTTTAGATTACTATTATTTATTTCAGGTAACATTCACAAGCGGCGCATTTGCAAATGTCAGCAACAATGCGCCGGCCGACGTGCAACGTTCCTCAACGTCGCTTTCATTAAACGTGTTGTAGTTTGTCAGTGCTGATATACCAGGTATGCATGCAGATAAAGTACTTTTGTGTTTTATTTATAGAATAAAAAAATAATATTAGAGGATTTCACTTGACAAAAAAGATTTTGGATTATTCTGTTTCTCATAAGTATAAAATGAATATATCGAGAAACGAACAATTTTAAATAGAACGCGTAAAATATCTACTGCGGTATTTATTTTATTAATTTATTCGTGTATAATATAATAGTTTCTTTTATATTAATTTAAATAACACAAATAATAGGGAGGATTTAGTTTCATTCGATTCCAAGAAAATTCTTATAGTTAGACATTAATTTTGTTCTTCCATTATTATTTATTAATTAGTAAAGAAAGAAAAAAGAACAGCAAGTACAAATTTAAAAGAAACAAGCCGTTATTCTGTTAAATTGATTATTTATTTTCGGATTAAACGCAATCATGAAAACAATACAAGCTGAAGGGAAAAGATCTTTGAATCAATCACAAGTATATAAGTATTTTAAGTTAAAGTGAGTTGAAAGTAACTCGGAGGCTAATTTGTTGCAAATAACGAAAAAATTTATATCGCAGGGTAACATATCAACAAAATGGAACACGCCCTTTGTTAAATGAAGGGATAAGTAAAATAAGAATTTGTTTAATTCAATTCATCTAGTTTATACTTTTCAACTTGAATATACAATATTTTCTAACATTTTTATGCAGGAAATAGCTCACGTCTAGGGACCTGTCCTACATTTGAACAAAAAACAATATTAAAATCGTAGCACTGCCACATTACAAGATATCGTTAGTATATTCGAATTAGATATTTATTTATTAGTGCACTCGTAATTGTTACACCGTGATAATATGTATACAAAAGCCAGAACTTAAAACTGAGTGTACAATAAGTAGGCTCACACAGCATGCGTTGGACGTTCAAACGACAGTAAACCTTTTTTACTCATCTATTTAAAATTAATTTAATCTAAGTTTTATTGTCGGATTTGGCGCTTAATTCATTTAGTAAGGGGAGAAAAATAAATTAATGTTATTATTATACTTATTGTGAAGTATACATATATAGATAGGAGTGCAAACGATCAAAACTAGAAAGCAATAGATTTAACTTTTTTTTTATCATGCCATGTTGACAAACAAGTAAATACAGTCTACAGATGCTCGATATATCATAAGGATACATGTTGCCACCCTTGTGACTTAAAGACATTATTTTATATTTATCAGTAATTCCACTGCCGCTCTCACCCTTCAAACCGGAAAAGTAATAATTCTAGCACTATTGCTTTACCCCCTTTGAGGTTAAATATTTAAATGTGCTTTTTTATTACTGTTCCCCACTGTATTAAATAAGCCCAATGAACCTACAAATTTCTAATTCTTATGGGTTAGTCCGTGCGTTGATATGTCACTCAGTCAGTCAGCTTTTACTCTATACGTATAGATTTTAAGATTTAAAACATCGTTAACGTTCAATCGTCAATACACTATTGAATTACGTAATGTTCTCCAACGCGACGCCAATCGACTTCTATTCTTTCAAAGTTTTTCAAATTAAAAATAAACAGGTGACATTTCTTGTATAAAAGATGATGTTGTGACAACAATAGAGAAAGGAATATTAAAATGATTTGTATATGTAGAAAGGATGGATGAAAGTAGAATGACTGCACAAATATATGGAGCGGAAATGAATGAAAGAGTCTGTATAAGACGACCGAGGCGAACATATCTTACTCAGGTAGAAGAGATATTAAAACAGTGCCAGGTCAGAAGTACTAAGAATGAATGAGCGTGTATGATAGGGCTAATGCGACTAAGAGAAGCAAGAGAGGTATGACATGATCGTAACAAGTCGATATCCATAGTCTCTGCCTACCCCAATGGGACACAGGCGTGATGTGATGTATGTATTTAGGTGCCATTTCTGTATACAATACAAAACTATTGGAATTTAAGCAGATTTAATGACCTGCCAACAAAGTGAGTTAATAACTGTTTTCCTTTCACGTCTAGAAAAATGTGCACCACAACGAAATCGAGGCCGAAACGAAATTTAATTCAAATATTACAATAATTGCTCCCCAGAACCACGGGGCCATGGAAATAAAAAATATTTTCGTCTGTCGCTACCCTGGGAGTTAAGTCTTAAGATGTATTTTTTATCTTGCTCTTATTTTCATTCCCTTTCACTGCCACCGTTTA
The DNA here is from genome assembly GCA_020976665.1 of Heortia vitessoides. NCBI lineage: Eukaryota > Metazoa > Arthropoda > Insecta > Lepidoptera > Crambidae > Heortia > Heortia vitessoides. The sequence continues at coordinate 13,883,195 of JACJUM010002496.1, read as the reverse complement.
TGGGATCATCTTCTTTTGTACTGGACATAATAGATATTTGAGCTTGACTGAAAAGGATTATGTTGATAAAAGAATAAATACGGCATTATTTTTTTTTGTACCACCAGTAAAATGGATACCAACTTTTTTGACCGGCCCGATGGCGCAGATGGTAGTGATCCTATCTTTTCCGCCAGAGGTCATGAATTCTATCCCTACCTAGAACAAGTATTGATGAGATGAATATTTCTATTTGTACTGTGTCTGGGTGTAATTTATATGTTTTATATTAGAAATTCTTATGTTGTTTGATATCTGAACAACAAGTAGCTGAAAGTACTTGTGTGTGATTTAAGCTATTTATCTCAGAGTCATGTTAACGTATTAGAAGACGTGTGAATTTATTCAAAATTATTTATTTATATTTGCTGTAAGGTACCCATAGAGTAGAATAGTACCTCCGTCTCTACCAGATGTCGTAAGTGGCGTCTGACGTACCGAACTGAACAAGAATGCTGCTGCCATTGCCACTACGCTTGCCCAGCGCCGCAAGCGTGGTGGCAATTGCAGCGAAGAGGGTGGCAAGGAAGGCGTGTATACAGCTGTGACGATTTACGGCTGCTATTATGATATTTAGCGTATTAAAATTTCAAATTGTTTCTGTCTGTCTGTCTTTTGGTCGGTCATACGAATACCTACTATGGATTTTGTTTGAAGAATTATTATGAATTCATGGATTTGTTGATCAGGAGTTCCCAAAATTGTAGGACAGTCAATTGTCTAAAATACCTATACCGCAAATTACAGTGTGACAAAATATATGTGGGGTAAGGTAGTTATGGGCATTGATTATCGGTACAGTAGAATAGAATCTACCTCAATCTAAGGTCTAAGTTCAAAAGGTAAAAGTAAAATATTGTACTAATAATAAACTGGAACAGATGTATGGAAATTTCCTCTTAAATGTTTCTGCAATAAGTGTTAATAGATATTTATTGAAGGATCATTGAAATTTTACGCTACACATCTACAAAAAATTCATAAATATTTATTTACATATAAAATTTACGTATTATCGTACTGACCACTTTGATCTGAACGAAATTTATATATTCATTTAGCTGGTACCTTCGAATTTTGAAAACAGTTAATCATTTGTTTTTTTCTTATAATTTTTTTCTTTGGTATTGATTATAATTATAATTATTGTTGTACTACAGAAATAACCGTATATTTACGAATCAGAAACAGCTCAAAGGATCATAAAATTTATGGCGTGAACGGCGCTAGTGATCACAGAAGAAGTCGCTAGTGTCGCAGTACATTTTTGATTTCAATATTTTCGTACTGGGAATTTCGACCTTCGACGGAACCAATTCCGTGGACAGTCGGGGACCAAAGTTGGTAATGAAGAATTAAAGGCTATTGTGAAAGCGGAGCCATCACAAAGCACTTCAGAGATCGGAGTAAGTGACAAAAATAATTTATCTTCTTAAATCAAATCAGGACAGTAAAATTCTTGAATGCTAACTAACTACATGTTAGTTAACATTCACTTTGCTCAACGGACATAATAATAAAGAGATTAAAAATCGAATTATAAGTTGTAATTAAAATTGAATACTGTACGAAAATCGGAAGCGCTCGTCGCAATGCCTTTATCCTGCAGGCCTAGCCAAATCCTGCCCTAAACGAAAATCGACTCAGAAAAAGTTACTTGTGAGTGTTTGGTAACCTTGACCTAGCGCAGGTATCGTTCACAACAGCTTTCTTATTCACTACATTTTTCAATCGCTCTAAACCACTGCTGTTTCAAGACCACACACTACATAACAAACAACCACTAAGTAAGATGAGCTACAATTCGAATGTCTGCGACATCCACTGTACTCTACGGGCCTTGCTCCAACAGATTACTCCAGAATTCGGACAACTTCTTACAAGAAAAATAAAATCAACTGCGTCCTAAAAAGCTTATTAATTCTCGCCGCTTTTTAGTAAAGTGATTTTTTTGTAAAGGGATAGAAGATACTAATGGTGCATGCTTTGATTAATTAAGTATATATTACAAAAATAATTTACTATATTCCTCCTGTATTAAAAAAGTCTATTACATATGTATGGACCTATACGTATAACCCTATTCGTTAATTATTTTTATCGACCTTCTAGTTATTTCCAATATAAATAAGGTTGAATACCAATAAAAACAATCCAGAAATTATATATAAACAAAATCAACGCTAATTAATAAACTTCAATTAAAATTTGGTTCAAAATAATTAGGCTAGCATATTTGATGGTTGCTTGAATTATAGTTGCGGTACAAATGCAGACACAATAACATGGCTCGAGCAACATTTCATTATTATGTATGTTAAATAGTTTGCATAGTGATCGTATTTTTGTAAGCTGAAATATACATCTGTAAGCAGAAATACGTAAACTATGCTCTGGCCGTGAGGTACCCGCAGATTAGAACAGAGTCTTCTCCTTTACCAGTCATCGTAACAGGTGACTCTACATCTATCAGAACCGACAGATGGCGGTATATTCATCGAAATAGTGTAGCTCAAATGCACAGGGCAGGATAGGCAGCAGCATCCCCGTCAGGACAGCTGCAATCTGCGATTGCCAACACGCTTGCCCAGCGCTTAAGTAAGGGCAAAATTTTCGCTTTCTTGGGAAGGCCTATGTCCAGCAGTGGAGTCCCAATCACTGATATGATGAGCAGAAATAGCTAATTATCAAAATCAATCAGTAATTTCATATAATTTTACTCAAAGGATAAACAATATAGAAAAAAATATTTTGTGCTGCATATAAAAGCGCATGCTACTCTATTTAAGTGTGAATGTGTTTGTTTGGGTGTGGGATATTTATAGAAGTGTAATTAATAAAAGGTATTTCAACTGTTCAAATATTTTTATTATTCGTCATTATCGCTGTTCTAACCTAACCTAACCAGTTATTTAATTTTTGTTGATCTCACAAATAATATTTAACGAATATTTCTGATTGTTCAACAATAACGCAATCCAATTAGTTATTCTGCCCGCCATATTTTAAATATCAAAAATACTGCTTATAGTCGGTTTTTTCTGCTGATTAATCATGAAATTTTGCTGACCAATTATTTAATTGTGGATTGATTGTTTATTATGATAACTAATGTTACTGTAATCTGCTTATTTATGATTGAATTATTGATCGAAATCAAAATACAATTCGCCTATGACATTTTAATTATACGAGCACTTCCGAGAGGCAAATGCAAAGCAAGCATCGTTGGGTATGCGTCAGCAGGCTTCGTAACGTAGTATACTCGCATCTATTGCTTGCCCTGTTCAAAGGAATCAGTTGCCATTTAAATCTTGAAACCTTAGTGGAAACAGCACTTTAAAGAGTGTGTTGCACACTTTTTTTGTGTATATTTGGTAGCTACTTGAATATTGCTAATACCACGATATGCAATAGCAATTAGGATGTCGTGGAATCATATATATGTAAATATAATTTTAAGGCTATTTCCTTCCTCAACATAAAAAAAAATCAAAAATTCGGCAAATTTAGGCACCACAGAAGGTAGAGCCTTCCGTTGCTAGAACGGGAGGCTCTACCTTCTTTGGTGCCTATATGTAATCCTTAGATAAAAGATGTCAAATTCAAGCTCAAACGGGACCGTTAACCAATTTATTTTGCTCACTGTAAACCCACTCAAGATGAACCTATGAAACAAGTTACTTTGCAAAAATCTACGTCAATGGTTTCAAACACGAGACCAGAAGCAAACCATAAATATAGGAATAGCTTTAATATCTCGCTCTGCAGGTCCATTTCTGAGAAAGCGCAAATATTTCGTCGGCCATTTTGGTCTGCTTGTTTGCTCGCCAGTGTACACCGGGTGCAGTAGAGTGGGATGATGGGGCATGGCAAACAAGCGTCTACAGGATATTGCGCTGCGTACCTACACTTCGGTGGGTACACATCTCGCAATTGTAAGTATAAACATTAGTAGTGCTTTAAGATTGGATGGTGGTATTTTGTGCTTTGTAATAATTTTCGTTTCCTTAATTACAATTGGGTAATATATCTATATATTTATATTGGCCCGAATATATAATTATTTGGATAAGTAAATATGCTGCTTGTATTTTTGAAAACATGTAGTTCTTGTTGAAATTTCGTGTAGAGTCAATGATTGACCTTTCGCTTTATATATACAGATATATACACACACACACATATATATATATATATATATTATAAAGTTTAGATGTTTGATACTCAATCAAATTAGAACGGATCAATGGATCTGGATAAAAATTAACACTATTTGGTCATTTCCCAATAGTGCATAGGTGTTTAAGTATGAAAATTATAAAAACGGTTATTGTTTGATTAACTTAATATTTGTAAAACCTTGTTATAAATATGCATTAAACTAGGTTTTATTGTTAATGAATAGATTTTTTTAATTTAGTGTCTGGTAGTTAAGCTCATCGTTCAGCTCAGCGCTCATTAAAATATTAAAATTGACTCAATGGTTGATTTGTAATTTGTATACAATTTTACATTTAATATTATTATCGCTGTTCTTAATTTTTTTATAATCGCGGCTCTATTTCCTTTGACATGTTCAACATATTTTATAAATGATTTACTAATAGTTAGTGTGGTACCGGAGTAAAATAATACCTTTCTTTGTACCAGGTGTTGTAAGAGGCGACCGAGGTACCGGAACCGAAAGATGGCGGCTTATCCATCCGAAACAGAAGACAGCCTCAATACAGTACAGATACAAGTACAGATACGAGAAAAATAGATATGAGGAATCTTGATAAATTAATCTGTATTAAAATGCCACATTTCATGATAAAGATTAAGATGCAGTCGCATACAACCGGTCCTATTTTAAATTTCCTTTTGATATTTTCTCTATTGCCTATATTCAGTAGTGGACAGTCTACATCTAATATGATGATTAAAAATGTTTACATATAAAATTTCACCGTCCTTTGTTATTCTCTAGATATTTAGTTAGTGTTCTAGGTATTTCATGGAAAAATTAATTAGCTTGTACCTTTCGCACCGGTTGGCGGCTACCTAAGCCTACCTCATAGTTTGCAACTAACATCTGAAACCCTATCCGTTCATCTAATTAACACCTACCCTCCCTTCCTGAACTGAGCATTCCGCAAAATGAATTCCAAGCGTACAAAAAACTTCATTGCTACAAATTTCCTAAAAATACTCTTTATTCCTATAAATTTAAGGTCCACTATATCTGCGGGGCCATAGTTAACCCTAGGTTCAGAATTGCGTAAAGCAAATTAAACGTTACAGGTACGGAATAGGGGTCGTTATCGATTAACAGAGTCATAGAAAGTTTCACTAGCAAATAGACCAAAGTGATTCACACTTAAATTATATGTTACAGCCGACAATTTTATATAACGAGTAATTAGTAGCAAATTGGATGTGTCAGGTTTATAGTTTGCTCAGTTTTCTCATAATTTTATTCGAATTTATTAAAGTACCAATGTACGTCATAGGGCTACGTATGACGTACATTGCTGGCTATTGGCTGGCTCTTTCATCTAGAGGAGAAAAGGGATGCTGTCCTTTTCTGCCCTATTTTTTATAAGCCCATTTTATACATTATTTCCATCTATCGGTACGTCTTATTTATGAATAAAACTAAGAATATCTCAGATGAATTATTAGTATATTTTTTTGGGATTGTAAGTAAATGTGTTATGTACTACCCGTGAGTATCATTCGTGTCTTAGCATTTATCTATTGACTAGCAGCGCCCCATGGTTTCACCCGCGTTAAGTTATCGAACTTGCATACTAACTTTGCATCCCTTTTCAAATATTATACTAAATTTATTTCAATAACTCAAAAAACAGCAGTTTCAAACTAACTTTGCACAGCCGTTGCAAGAATTATTAAAAAATAACCCCGTAAAAGGGAGTAATTTTCCGAAAATTATTTGTTATCGCTCTTTTACGTTATAAAAGGAACTCCTTCGCAAAATTTTAATATTGTCACCCTAATAGTTTAGGCCCTGCGATGACATATAAGTCAGCTAGTCAGTTACTTCTTTGATATATTTTTAAAATTCTTCACGTTACGTTAATTTATTTATATATTTGCGTTAACTAGCTTTCTGGCCGACATTTTGATCGCACACGGAATGTTTCTACAAGATAAAATGTAGTCTATGTCCTATGCAAATTTTATTAATAACATTACACTGGTCAACAAACAAAACAAAACAAACAAAATCTTTTATCTTTATAATAAGTTATTAAAGGTCTACTCAACAATATTTAAAAAAAATAACGCGTTCACAACTCACAATGAAATTTTTAACGACTTAAAATTGCTTCTACTGCACCTAATTATCATTATCATCATGATAATGATGTACGACTAATAATAATAATATTAAATTCGCAAAACATTTCATAAGTGACTGTGTGATATGACTCCGAAATAATTCGCTTAAAACAATTGTATTACGGACATCAGATATCATAGTAATCTCAAATAGAATGCTTAAATACATATTTAACACCCAGACACAGAACAAACGCAAATATTCAGCAAATATATTTTTAGTCCTTGAGGATTGAACTCACGACACCAGGTGGAAAATCAGATGTGGAAATATCAGACTAATTATAACTATCTGCCTTTGTTTTGTTTAATCGGTTGTGTTATTATTTTGGAATCAAACATCGGCTACCAATTGTGGTACAGACCACAACGTCGGGTTTTGTCACAGGTCTGGCGTGCACCGGACATTGTCAACTTGTGCAAATATGCCCCAGTTTAATCCAATGATGGTTCAGAGATTCACTAAAGCCAAATTTAAGTGTTAACCCTTATTCAAGCCTGTTATTTGTCTGATTGATTACAACTGGTTTCCAGAAGAGAAGAAGAAATCTTTAACGACTGCGATCTTTATTGTTAGGTTATATGCTTAAATCATTTAAGCGGATCGTATTTGAATTATATATTCTTGAAGGGTGCACATAGAAGATAGCGGTTGAAAATATATAATACAATATTAATGAGTTATAAATAAGTTACTTGTGGCAACCAGCAGCAATTTTCCTATACGGATCAGGTTTTCCAGATGGTAGTAATGTGGCAAAGGTAATAATTTAAAGCGTGGGGAATTCAAGTTCGTAGGTTCTATTGTAAATACAAATTTATTGATTATTTACGATACATTATTGTAAATAAAGGAATCACAAATACAGTATGTCCGTGCCCACAAGTTCTTACCTTTAAGACGGTTGTTGTGTGTATATATTATGTTGGCTGTGCCCGCGACTTCGTTCGCGTGGTTTTCGGAAACTCTATGGAGATTATTTTTTGATTGCTCACGTTGGTTTATGTTATTGTATAATCGTGAATAAGATTGTTTGTAAATAATCTGTAAAAAATAATGTTTTTAAAATAATGAGTCAAAGTAATTCGACATAAATTATATTTTTACATTTGTTTAAAATAAAGCACGCTGTATGCAACCGTTCCATAGGGAGCCGACCACGCGTCAGAGCCGCGCGGCATGGTACCTCGCAAAGATACACTTGCGAGTGGTAGTGGCAAGCACGGCGGTGGGGCGAGGTCCACCTCCCTCATCCGCCGCTGCGCGGCCTGCTTGCACATTATAATGGTAGCAAGCCTTCTTCGACAAATATGTTATTATGAGTAAATCTTGAGAGATAGCCATACACTGTCGCGGATTTTTTTTTATTATTAAAAAGGAATAATTCTTTCATACATAGTTTTTGAATATCTTAAGCCGTTTATGCAGCGCATGCGACGAAAGACCTCAAATGTGAATAATTTTCCCCATTTTTGCTACATTTCTCACTGACGCTTCGCTCCTATTAGTCCCAGCGTAATGTTATATAGCCTAAAGCCTTTTTCTATAAATGGACTATTGAACAAAAAAAGAATTATTCAAATCGGACCAGTAGATCCTAAGATTAGCGCGTTTAAATAAACAAGCAAACTCTTCCGCTTTTTCTACTTAATTTAACAAACTCTAACATAAAATATATACTTTTTAATGTAAGTTCAGCCTCCATGAAGTAGGATCAACAAAAGTTAATGGACCTTTAAAATGGTCTACAAAATAAATAATGAAAATATTCATTATACCAGCTATTGGAAGTCCACAGCTGGACATAGGCCAAGAAATAAGCATATTTTTATTGTATGTCGTACAATCGCATTAGAATAAGTAAACCTGTAACGATTGTTTGTATAAATTATAAATAAATAAATAGAGTTTGGCATTCAACATCATCATATCAGCCATTGGGATTCCACTGTTGGACATAGGGCTCTCCAAGAAAGGAGGATGTTTGCCCATAAATGCCTCGCTAGGCAAACATATTGGCAATCGCAGAGCGCAGTTTTCGCGACAGGGATGCTGCTGTCCATCCCTGCCCTGTGCATTTGAGCTCCACTGTTCCGGATGAATATACCACCATCTACAGGTTCAGGTACCTCTTACGACACCTGGTGCAGTGGGAGGTACAATTCTACTCTGCCAGTACCTTACGGCAAGTTGGGCATTTAATATAGGTATTTGCTTATTACGGCAAGTCATTGTGAATATTTTAGAAGACACTGTAGACTTTAAATTGGGACTTCGGGAATATATCCTAAGATCCTTCAATATAAAATCATGCAAGTTACTGCTTTTTTTGAATTATCAAAATTTTAACTATATTATATTTGTTAAGCTTTTTGAGCAAAATGTTTTTTAACTCGCCCAAACCTTAATTTACACAGTTATAAAGATAAAAAAGGGTAAAATATCAAAATACGTCTTAAATTTGCTTCGGTAAAAACAATATGACAGCCGATACGCCTAAACACGGAAAGTTCTCGAAAGAGAAAAGCCTTCGGCGTATTTTTATGTCGTTACAGAGACAATCTCTTGGAGAAATAAAAGGGTCCCTATCAAATGATAAGGAAGGGAGGGGCGTATCATTTGTACCGAGACACTGGGACAACAGCCATTGCAAAACAACGTGCGTTCCTTTTTGTGGACGTGGAATGAAAAATGATGCTAGTCGAGATGGTCTAAGATTAAATAGCGTGCCGGCTATTGTGTGTAAGGAGATGCAGACGTGGATTCATTACGAGGCATCGAGCAATGTCAAACTTGATGATATTGAGGAATGCGTTAGGTTGGGGCTCTGCGGCCCCGTTCTGCGTTTTGGAGCAGAGAAATAGACAGGATTGGTCTGGATGTAGGCCGTACACAACCATTTCTATTGGAAATCGGTTTGAAAGGCCAGCAGTGGACTCTTTACAGCTAATATGCTGATAACAATGATTCTAAATAGACCGAATTGTTTTCATATAAAACTATTACCAACATAAAAAATAAACAGTTTAAATTGAGAAAATCCTCCTTTTTTAAGTCCTTTAAAATCTTGATATTATTACTTTGTTTGTGTCATGTAGTGATATATTGCTTTTTACACACTTTAAGAAATTAACCAATTACAGTGACCGACTTATTTCCTAAAACCTTCTCTCATTTCCGTGACCGACCCCACCAAAAGGGATGCGAGCAAAGCGACATCGTTTTGTGCGTGCGTGGCTAGTTTTACAATTTATTTTGTTGTGTTTTATTTGTTTTTGTATTAAATACATATACGTACAATTTGTAATGTTCTTTGTTTCTCTGTTTACATTACAAAAATACGGTGGTGTATTAGACTTATGTTCTTAGACCTACTTATATACATTAGCTTGCAAATGGTATAAGTCAAGTTCTTTCTTCAATCTTCATTAGTATATTCATTTCCAATAGGATCAGTCATTATACGTTCCCGCAAGTAATTACCAATATCACCAAGCGTAACTTTTGATCGTGGAAACTTATTAATTAATTGGCAATAACGTTACGATAAGAGCTCCGCATTTAATGATAGTGCTAAATAATAATAATAGATTAGACTACAATGTATGATATGTACTGTGAATGTATGATCACAGTCATGTATAAAATAAACTTATGCAATATATATTATGAACGGGAATAATAATAATTCATCATAACATGAACCAAAAATAAAATCAACACTTAATAAATTTGTTTATTACCTCGAATTTAGTGGTTCTTCAGAGAATCAGAAGCAAATGTCAACTTACGTAATGTAACCATCATCATTATATTAGCCTTAGAAAGTAGCCCTGTTAGACATAGACCTCACCAAGTAATTTCCAACTAGAGCGGTTGTATGCGCGCTACGTCCAGTGCAGTCCTGAGGGTTTTATCAGATCGTCTGTCCACCTTGTGGGTGAGCGTTCTATGCTGCGCTTGCCGGTACGTGGTCTCCATTCTAGAACTTTACGGTTTCAATTTTCACTTTACGGCCATCAGTCCTGCGTACAAACTTTCCTCCTCACTGCCACTTCATTTGCTAATCTTAATAAAATAGGCTATATGCAACTATAGAGTTTTTTCTTTTGTTATCCCGCAAAATCTCGTACATTGATCTGACTGTCTGATAAGACGCTTATAGCACTTGTGTTACGGACATTACACAATAGAGGAACCACAAATATACTACTTAGATACATGAATTTGACACCTATACACAGAACAAACTTAAATATCATCATAAAAATATTTGTTCTGGGCAGAGATCGACCACGACCTTTGACACTAAAGACAGGATCACAACTATCTGCACCATCAGGATAATCAAATTGTGGTAAGTAGTCATTCCTGATTTCCGCAAAGAGACTCCGAGCATTACCCTCTCTGTAGTTTGTTGGGCTATTTTATATAATCGCAGAGAAATATTTAAAAACAGTATCAAAAAGGAAATATTATAACGTCAACTGAAAATTTAAAGCAGAATTTAATTTAAATTGTACTCAAATTACTACAATGTGTACAAGCCAAAAATCGAAGTCATTAATATCAGCTTGAATACGAAATAATGAATCTCGCTTAACATATTCTTTTTGGTCTATAAATACAGCTACATATATGCAATGTATTGTTTATATACAGAACAGTCGGTATACCGTATATTATAAAAGCATTTGATTTTATTAAATAAAGTACCGTTATCGTTTTGCTGACAAGAACAAAAGCTGTGAGACGTCTAAAAAAAGAAATAAACTCCCACAACATCTTAAACATTGACCTGATTCCGTGTTAAGTCACATAAAACACTGGTGTTGTACTTATGATTCTTCTACTTATGATGCTTATGATTCCTCTATTGTCTGATGTCCGTAACATCAGACAATAGAGGAATCATAAGTATACTACTTACATACATATATTTAACACCCAGAGACAGAAAAACACAAATATCATCATATTAATATTTGTCCTGGGTGGGTATCGAACCCACAACCTTTGGCGCACAAGACAGGATTACTACCATCAGCGCTATCTAGTGTTTCCCAAATGCAAGAACAAAACGAGACTTAGCCAGTCTTGGTCTTGGTCTTGTGCCAATACACCTGGTCTTGGTCTTGGTCTTGGTCTTGCAGCAAGAGTCTTGCAAGTCTTGCAATTACCTATTAGTCTGTTACTATTTATTAAAGTTTATTTTAAATCTTAAAAAAAACTTGAAAAACGTATTAGAATTGGAACATTGTGAGCTTGAATTAACATAGCCATAGTAAAGATCAAGCAGATTAATAAATTACTAAAGATTTGATAAGAAATTTCTTTGAGAAGTAAGTACAAAACCTTTGATGCCGCATTATCAAAGTGCCCATGATTAAAACATAACTATGCATGCACTCAGTTTGATTTTAATGGATATTTTTTTATTCGCTATGTAGGTATGATTATGGTATTAGTCGTAATGCGCATAGGTCCAGTTTTTCATATTGTTTGATACAGTTTTTTGCGTCTCATAGAATTCCTCAGCGTACCTATACACCGAACTGTTACACCTAACTACTCCGTGAAATAGCGCTAAGTCCTAGCTGCAAGACGCAAGAGTCTTGCAGGCCATGTCTTGTTCTAGCTTAAGTCTTGCACGGTCAGTCTTGGTCTTGGTCTTGCTAAAAATACGCGGTCTTGTTCTTGGTCTTGGTCTTGCAAAAACGCAAGAACAAGACCAGACTGAATTTGGGTAACACTAGCGCTATCGATCCCATCAATTCTAATCGATGGCGGACTAGCGGGCACTTTTGGATTTCGGGGTTCGCACGTAATCGATGAATTGCCAACGTTCTAAATTAAAATTTGTGAGAATCGTAGCCCTAAAGCGCGTGATGTGTTGTTTGTTTTAATTTGATTAAGATAATACTTAACAATCGAATCACAGCTTCACTTCTGATGTCACCTATTTAGCAACGTACATATTAATAATTTGGCCTCTATCTTGTTTATATACCTATAATGAGTAAGAATAAGCTACAAGAGTTTTTAGTACATGCATGTTGCCACATACACTAATAACCGCAAAATGCTGTAAACTCACTATATTGGAATGATGTCGATATTACTTTTTATATATTACCTAAATACATAAAGTCACGTTATATTTCCCAACGAAGTCATATACAGAAACTTTTCATATCAACATTTAATAACTCTCTTTACGGAGAGTCGTTTAAACATAGACATGAAGACACCTCCTTTAAGAATTTGTTCGATTTGGTAAGCACTGGTCTTCACTGGTTTTGCGGTCGACTTACTGGTTCTTAAAGCTTAGCCTAATTTAAAAAAATTTTTCTCTTTCTAATTTTTACCATTTCTATATACCAACTTTCACATTGCTCTTTCCATCTTAGTGGACAAACCATCTTTCCAATACTAATATCAAATTTATTAAATAGTCGAAAATACTCAAAATTAACCGTACTTCTTATAGTAATGGGTAATGTGTCTGTTTCTCTAATTAACATACATATGTTCGGAATATTAATTGATTTTGAAATGTTGGAATGTCGTTAAGACACCAAATCATATAGTTCTTCTCACAAGCAATGTAGCCTTTAGATCTTTGCTGTCCATGTCCTTGTCCATACTCGTTGAGGTATCTATTAATTTCCAGCCGATTTTAGCTTCAGATATATCTATATATAAATAAGCATTTATCAGCGTTATATCTACTGATTAATCCGCCCATGATCCGACACCAAATTTAGTGTTTGAATGCACCTTCTCTATACAACTCAATTATCACTGGCTAAACCTCAATTCGAGGCATTAATTTAGCCAAATACACTCAATAAGCGGTTAGAATTAATGGAATTAATAGGCACTGCTCCTTTAGATATTCAAGTGTGTAATCAGGAGCTAACGCACTTGCGGTATCTATTAAAGTAATTATACAATTATAGAAAAGTAGTGGTCGATGTTCGACCATAATAGATAAAGTTTATAAGATCTAACCTTTTTTTTCTATTTTAAGAAGACCTTATGGATTATGACCACAGACACCTATGGATAATTAATTTTTAAATCATTTTATACTTTGTCATTCAAACGGTAGTGTCTACCCTGTATCAGGTGTCGTAAGAGGTGACCGAGGTACCGGAACCGATGGCGGTATATCTTTCCAAAACAACGTGGCTAAAATGCAACAGGGTCGGGATGCGCAGTAGCATTTCTATTGTGAAACTACGCACTGCGATTGCCTCCACGCCTGCTCAGGACAATGTCCAGCTGTGAACTTTCTACAGCTACAATAATGATAATGATGGTTTCTAGTGCATTTTGTATAAAAAATGCTGTATGAACTTTTCTTTCATATTAACTTTGGTTGGGTCAAATTTTACGTTCATCCGTTTGCAAAATCCTCGAAAGATTTTGTTTTAGAAAAACTAATCAGGAAGATCAAGTGGGAATCAAACTCCAAATGAGGTTCGACTATTAAACTATTTAACTTAAGAAACAACCAAGTGTTAAATTATTTTTTTTTATAAACTTCATTTTAAATATAAGAGTTGTCGTGCTTACGCTGACAAAATATCCAATAATACTTTTGTAGGTGTAGTATGAACTAGGTGCTAATAGAACCTTTAGAGTTTTTCTTGTAGGTTTTTTTCAGGTCGCTCGTGAATTGCACCTGCTGTTAACTTAGTTTTAAGTCTCTCCTTGAGCCGACCGGCTAGTTTTTAAGTAACTAGTTCTCTTATAAATCTGTTTTCGGATTATCTGACGATTCACATATCGTGGCTTTTACTCATCTTGAATGGCTAATTGTAGCGCGGAGCATTGACTTTGGTATTGCATGATTTGTTTCTGATGATCGTAAGTCAGGTTAGTACCAAGTGGCTTCACATCAACAAATTACGAGTGATGTATTTGCTTTGTGACTAGGTGTTAAATATGTATCTAAGTATTATTTAAATGTGATTACTCCATTGACTGATGTTAACACTGGTAGCTGCGCTCTGCGATTACCCAATATACGCTTGCCAATATGGGCAAATAACCTAATTTTTGGAAAGGCCTCTGTTCTGCAGTGGACTTCCAATGGCTGGTATTATGATGATGTCGCGCTGGTTAGGCGTAGTGGCCATCACAGAGCGTAGTTTTGCGACGGAGATGCTGTTGCCCATCTCCACCCTGTTGTATTTGTGCTGCGCCGTTTTAGATATATATAGATAGATAGATATACCGCCATCTGTCAGTTCCGGCTGACAGTATAAAGATTCTTTTTCTAGGAAATATTAATTACAGTAATAACAATGATATACTCTCTATTGTAAACAGAAAATTACATAAAAATAAATAAAACTTACACATTAAAATACAATCTTTCTCTCTATCTTATCTCTCAGAGCGATCTTTTCTAGACAACCTTAAAAATATACTATCAATCAATCAATGTTTTAACAGATTTGAATGTGACAATATCCTACAGTTAGTTTACAAGAAGCACCTACAGGTACATAATTATTTTCATTAAATAGTTCTAATACCTCGGACCTCAATTCACACCTTAATGGGAACTACAAAGCCAATCATCGGATCATAATTCAAAGTCCCCTGGGCCCCTATTAATCATGTTTTACTAAGCAAATAATTGCACCCAACACTTGTAGGTCGAAGACAAAGACTTGAATGGAATAACAGGATAATCCCTGATCTCCTTACACAATGGGTATCGGGATGAAAATCTTAACAATGAGTTTATTTATGACCGCCATGTAAATTGTTTATAGTTTTTGTTACATAAAAATGTGTACAAGCAATTTCTTCCAAATGAAAACAATTTTTTTGCAAAACAGTTTCAACCTGAAACACATATTGTCCACAATTTATGAGACAGCTGTCGCAGTGTACTGGCGGAGTAGAATAGATAACATATTTTCTTTTGTACCAGGTGTCAGATGCCGTAAAAGGTCGTTTTAGTCGTCGATTACCATACGATCGTGGGTTCGATTACCATCCAGGACAAATATTTATATGATGGATATTTTTATTTGTTCAGTGTCTGGGTGTTATCTAAGTATGATATTTGTGATACCTCTATTGTCCGTAACACAATTACTTTAAGCAATTTATTTCGTAGTCAAGTATGAGATATGTGATTTTTTTTATTTATAATATTTATATCCAACTGAAACAGCCTAGCCAAACTGCAATAAGTTTGGATTGGGCAGCAGCATCCAGTCCATCCAAAGTTACGCTTTGCGCTTGCTACCCATGCCTAACGCTGTTATAACGGGAAAGTTCCCATTAATTGGGTAGACCTACGACCAGTTTACATCCTACGACTGATAAGACAGTTGTTTCTTTGTTTATTTTACCAAATATATAATTTGTTCATAATAGCGTTATTAGAAATATGCTAAAATCTGGGTTTAGGTCTACCAGAGAGTTGATTCAGTGCACCTATCAAATGGCTTAAAACGTAACAAATAAAATGTTTTAACGGCAGAACGGTTTTATACGCAGTTTACATAATTTCTTGTACGACTTCAAGGTAACAATAACTTGACCGATGACGACCGTTACAGTAAAATTACAAAATGGTAACCGCTTTTTGAAATCGTTAAAAAGCACTTTTATTATGAGAACGTGAGAAATTTGATGAAAACGCTAATTCCCAATTGTATTGACTTTTTTATTATAGACAACTGTAAATTGCCTTACCTCTTTAGTTAAATACATCGCCAGAAGTGTTCAACTATCGATTGACCCGAGCTCCAACATAAATAAGCCTTGTACTCAGTTTGAATAATGACTTTCAGTTGGAAAAACTTTTCTGTCGAGTCAATTTTCTTTTCACTCCAAAAAGGATTCCCTTCGCTTCATCATTTATTAAGTCTGACCCAAATTTAAGGCGACACGACACTCAATCCCTGGGTTCATTAAAGTCATAAATATTCAATTGTATGCAACACCGAACGAACCCTCGGGATATTAAGTTTGTTTTTGTTAATTTGGAGTTTTAGGACCACTTTTGTACTGACGAATACAATTGCAAATTAAGAGTATTACCTGTATTCACGAACCCTTGTTTCACATAGACTGCAGTGTACTTTTGGTTTATGGCCTTCACTCATCAACAACTTTACGGCTAAATATGAAGGAGCAACTGTCCCTACGCTACATTTTCTCAAGTTCTACTAAAGCTGCTAGGTTAACAGGCACTCATGTAGCGACTCATGGCACTGCCAGTCATCAGGTGCTGGCACAGGAGATGCTTCATAGCAGAGAAAACGAATCCTACCAATAATCTAAAAGCTCCATGCACCTCGTACTGACCGTTCGCATTTGCCCATTTGAAGAATCTAGCTTGAACTGCCACGCTTGGGCTAGTCTCTGAGGACGCAGTATCCAATAGTCTTGACAGAGAACCCGTGCTTTCTCTGCTGAAACATTAAATTACCTGTAGACAATACAAGTCAGGCAATTCCTGATCATTAGACTGTATTTATGTAATGCAACTATACAGTCTATATTACGTATTATATTTGTAAAGGCGGTGTATGACAAAACAAGTTATGAATTAATAATCCCTTTGATATCATCTTCAGGTTTTTCTTTTACAATTGCCTTATATATCGTCTTAGAACGTCATTGTGCCCGCGACTCCGTTCGCGTGGTGTAGGCTTTCGGTAACATATTTTCTTTGAAAAGACATCTTTAATTTTCGCCCGTTTTAGCCATATTACACATTATATACTTTTCACGGGACAGCTTGTATGGGGGCTATTAATATGAAGAAATTTTGTGTAACTTTCAATTTAAATAAAGTATATATAATCAAAACGACATTAGACTAAGAAATAAATAATTAAATTAAAGCAAAATCTAAAGAAATTATATTTTATAATTTAATATCAATACATATAAATAGAATTGCTTTTTACTGCATGTAAAATGCATATGGATGTATACATATAAAAAAATAACATATCTTTTCATTTTTGTCTATCTGTTTTTTGTGGTTATTTCAGAAATTATTAAACCGATTTTGATGGGACTTTCACTGGCAGGTAGCTTAAATAATAAGGAGTATCTTAGGTAATATAACATCACGCTCCAACTAATAAAAGCGGAGCATTGATCAAAATCAATTGAAGGCTAGAATAACCCTCTTCCTCCCCTTGTACCAGGTATTGTAAGAGGACACGAAAGTACCAGAACCGACAGACGGCGGTTTGTACATCCGTGACAGTGTAGCATTGCACAAGGCTGAATTGGGCAGCAGCATCGCGTTGCGAAAAATTCGCTTTGAGATTGCCAACACGCTTGCTTCTTCACTTGCAAAAATTCCCTCTTTCTTTGGAAGGTCTATGTCCAGCAGCAGTTTTCCAATGGCTGATATGATGATAAATGAATAAAAGGTGGCAAAAACCAGCATAAGTTTCCGTTGCGTGAGTTGCGTAAACGGTAACGTAAACTTTTCCCCATTAATGGTGTCCAAAATCACAGTTAATGTGCATATAAAACATGTGCAGAAGTAGATTATACTTATTAGCCAAACTTAATATAATACAAACTGTTTTTTTTTCATATTACACCAGCTCGACAAACAAGCATACAGTCCGCGTGATAGTAAGCGTCAATGCAGCCTATAGAAGCTCGTCATATCACAAGGATATCACTAACGCGTTGCCATATTTATAAGTTGAAGACATTATCCCATATCACCGAGTAATTTTATTGCCTCTCTCACCCTTCAAATCAGGAACCAGGCATGCGAACACTGCTATTTAGCGATAGAAAGAAGTGAAAGTGAGTTATCACTTTTGTATGCGGTCTACTTCTTTAATAAAACTATTTAATACAATTTTGTTTTATCATAATAGTGTTATTAGTGCATAACAAAGATAATATTTAACGATATTACAAAGCCCTATCTCATTATTAATGAACGACCACACACGCCAAAGAGACGTGTTCTATAAAAAAAATCATTACACAGCACAAAGGCGTGTTCAGAGATGCTTTCCTTTCAAAGGCCCTTTCAGACGGCATTATGCTAGGTTTTGAGGGAAAATGTACGGGAATTTCTGGACTTTTGTAAATCGGGAGGAAGGAAGGTTGTAATTAACAGGGCTGCTAATTGAGGGAAGGAACGGGGCCGCACGGTTTGTTGCGGTATGTGGAGAAATTAGACTATACTTTAGAATATTCATGTCCAGGATAATATTAGTGACTTCTTATAAATGAAACATCATTCGTTACATAAATTATAAAGACTCAATATAGGCTAATTTATCTATTTTTATCTATAGAATACTACTAACTATGGTTAAAAACCCAATCTGAATCCTCACAGTACTAGAACGGGTGTTATAGTTTTTAATAATATGCTAAATACTGGTCGTAGTTAAAAACAAATAACAAATACATTGTTATATTGAATAACTTACAAACCTTTTTTTTAATAATTGGACTATCAAATACAAGTAAAAAAAAAATTATAATCTAGTTCTCAGATATACTTTAATAACATAAATATGTTTAGAAGCACAATATTTATAATGAGAAAAAAAGTTAGTACATTGACTTTGTAAAATGTCAGCGAAAATGTTTACTAACACGAACACTTGTTCAGATTTTTCTTTTTTTAATTTGTTACCAAAGGTGTTCGTTCCAAGAACAACATTCGGCTCTAAATTTAGCACAAAATCAAAGGTAGACTTTTTTAAACCTAATTCATTTACTTCCTTTGAATCTCGTTTCATTCAATTAGCCTCGAACCTTTTTGCTTCACTTTGAGGTCTGCAAGAAATTCACAAATTAAATTCTTATCAAGTCTGCATGCCGTCTGGTTTTAATATTATTATTTTAGCTGGTATTTAGATATTGTTTCTTGAGCAAAATATATTGTTAGTAAATAGACACTATATAAGGTAGACCTTATTAAGAAGTTGTTTGCATTGTTACCTCACTCTCACCTATTTCTACCCTCACTGGGTAATATCTTCAAGTTACAAGGTTGGCAACGCGATGATATTCTTGTGATACTACGAGCGCCTACAGGCTGCAGTGATACTTGTATCTCGTGGACTGTACGCCCGATTGTCCATCTGGTCTAATAAAAAAATGTTAGTCACACAAAGTACACGCATGTCATGCACAAACAAAATAACAGTTCACAACTCCAGAGTTACGTTTGGTAAAACTATCACACATTATATATTCAAAAACACAATACAAACAGTATTCTGTATCTGTGAAAACAAATGACAAACGTTTTTTTTTGTTTTTCTGCTTCGCAAATATCTATGTGCATTGTACAATAATTAATCAGACACGCTTCGATTAAAATTGCTGTACAAGGATACATAACACGAGAACCTAGCTGCTGCATAGTAAGTACTCGAATGAAGTTCGCAGTTGCAAGCGTGGCATAGGACAACCCATGAGGATGGCAAGCCATTTCATTAAAACTGCAGGTTCACGTTGTATGCTAGATGCATACCACCGATTTTTGAAGAAGTCTCTTGGGGAAGCTTAAGTCGTAGTAAGTTAAGATTAAGCTTATGTCTAACACCCAGGCACAGTACAAATCTTGACCCACAAGATCACTCACTGCCGTCTGCGAATAACTAAGTTTTGGTGCAAATGTGCAGCGCTCATTCCCCAATTCGCTATTACCCAATGCTTATCCATTCTCAGTGATAATGCATCTTTATATCCAACTGAGATTACAAGCACATCCGAGTAGTAAATCTTCAGTTAAAAGTCGTTCGGATCGCATGAATCTCGCTCTACGAACGCGATTTCGCCATATATTTCGTGCGGACGTAGCAAAAACTAGTGCCATAAAATACCTACTTTAAGTATTTAGTTAGTATTAATACTGTATACATGCTATGTAGGCACTCTAAAG
Source organism: Heortia vitessoides (assembly GCA_020976665.1). Classification (NCBI taxonomy): domain Eukaryota; kingdom Metazoa; phylum Arthropoda; class Insecta; order Lepidoptera; family Crambidae; genus Heortia; species Heortia vitessoides. The sequence goes on along the minus strand of JACJUM010002496.1, from coordinate 13,862,883 downwards.
TATGTAAATTGATTGAGAAGTTAAAATTTTCCTCGATCGCTTTAAGGATGCGTTTCCATTTTGCCAAAAGCGTGATGCCTGTGAATAAAAGGATGAAAATGGTCATCAACATTGTTGCCTCACTCTCACTTATTTCTACCGCCAAAAAGTAGTTTTCACATTGTTATGTTCCAGTTTGAAGGGTCGGAGAGGTAGTTAAATTACTAGATAATGTGACATAATATTTCCAAGTCATAATGTTGGCAACGCGCTTCGCCTTGTGATGGATGATACGAGCATCTATAATCGTGATAGTGATACGTGATAAGACACGTACGTAGACGTGCTTTTAATGCTAAACAAGAGTTAAAGATAGTTTTCTATATAATGTTGAATAAATTCGACAAATACTTTTATTTTAACCACTAGCATTCTACCAGGATATAAAGTCAAAAGAACAAGGCATTGGATCAGATAGTATACGGCTTGGTCTAACAATTTTCAGCAATAAATCGTGCGCGGACGCGGCAGCCGATGTGGTTTGAGGCGATAGATACGCTTCAATAGTATTCGGTAGGGCTGGTATTTTATTTGAAATTTTTCTGAAAAATTCTCAGGAAATAAAAAGTACAAAATTTATCATTGAATGTGACAGCCTTTTTGGAATTGCTTATTTACTTTATAAAAATGTAAATTTAAATCGCTTTTAAAGGCTAAAATGTAGTTATAATGGTGAAAACGTAACGATTGAAAATATTATCGAAGTGACTGAAAACACTGTTTGTAGAAGATTCTCTATTATTAATTTCAAGTTTCACGTACTTCACTAAACTTGGGCAGAACAGTAAATGTAAGTCCGTTAAATTATCACGCAGCAGAGAGATATGCAAATTACGTGGCGAAATTACCATTGTATTGCTTAAGGAACTCGGATTGGTAAGAATACTATCGACTGTTACGATTACACTTTCAAATTCAGGATAAGATGTTTGGTTCCAATTTATATGGAATATAACTAATGCAACAATAAGATTGTGCTGAATAAAACTATTTTAAACTGGTCTTCGTAGACATTACGAGGGAGAATCATGCCCAATAATGGTCGTTCTTCGTCTGGAGTGATAATGAGCTACTTAAAAGATCATGACTTTGTAAATAAGTAGATCTTTATCAATCTGAGCTTTTTGATAGAATGTCAATCTAAAACTTTCTTCATCATCATCAAAACGAGCGTCCACCAGCGAGTTGAGCGTCTACTACTGGACATAGGACTCTCCAAGAATGGAGCAATTATGGAGAAGAGTGGCAAGGGTAGCTAGGGTAGGAGAGATGACAGTTGCAAAACGAAGTTACACTAAAATATGCTTCTCTACCCCGCCTTTTTATTTGAGTTACGCTGTTTCAGGTCGATATACCGCTATCTATCAGTTCCAATTTAAACTCACCTAAATGCTTAAATATTGTTTATTTTCTTTATGGCAAAATATGTCACATGACTTTTCCAAACGTATTGGTGTTATTGTTTTTTTCTGTTATTTTGTTTAACAATATTACCATATTTTATTATATCGTAGTAGTGTGGAATAGTGTTGATTATTAAACATTATAACTCATTCGATGTGCAAGGTCAGATACGAATTCGAGGTGGAAAAACAATCCCGGCATTCAGGCCTTGGCTACACTGTGTTCACGTAGAGCCTACACCCATTAAATCATAGCACAGCAAAAAGGCATGCAAGTACAATGATGAAATTTCCATAGCATTGTTTAGGGAGCCCGAATAATAATTAAGAATGCCGTCACACCATTACACTTTCAAATTCGAGAATTAATTTTCGGTCCTTCCACGTGGGGTTGTGGTACACCAATGTAAATTATTAGAAGTTAGTTAACTAAATCTTAACCCTACTCCAATATATAAAGAACACAATATATAAGACATCTTCTCAAGAAAGGGGGAATTTTGCCCATAATTACCCCAATGGGCAAGCGTGTTGGCAATTGCCGAGCGTAGATTCCGTGATGGGGATGCTGCTGTTTATCCCACCCTCTGCATTTGTGCTACACTGTTTCGGATGGATATACCGCTATCTATCGGCTTTAGTACGTTAATCGCTTCTTACGACACCTGGTACAGAGGGTAGTACTATTTTACTCTGCCAGTACCTCTCGGCTACCATTGTGATTGTGACTTGAAGATAATTATGGCATATCACCCAATAATTTCACTGCCGGTCTTACCCTGTAATCCAGAATCTAGCAATGTGAATACTGCTAATTGGCGGTAGAAATCGGTAAAAATTACGTACCTATGCAGACGACCCTTTGTATGAGGTCTACCTCATGTGAAATGTCTAAAGTTTTTGCTATTATACATTTTATGACAACGAAAACCCTCCATAAAACTTTATAGGTGCGTATATCGAGCAGTGAAGGAACAGTTGATATCATGATGTTAGTCAAGCGATAGAACAATTATTATATTTTCACGGAGCCTTGGTGGCTTTAGGAGTCATTTCTCTAAAGCATTATTGCGGAGTTTTCAGGCGGAGTTTGTCTTGAGACATGTTCTCTCAACAATCCCCGGCCGCTTCTTACCACAATTAGAACGCAGCTTTATATAAATCAAGTTAGATTTCGAACACAACTTGTTTACAGGACAAATTAATGTTGAGCCCTTAATTAACTGAATTGCCGTTTGTGAATTAGAACAACTTTACGTTCTGTTATTGTTTAGTCAACACGTTAACGAGTTCTTACCTATTGGGCGTTGAGGTGGAAATTTGAAAATTAGCTTGTATAAAAGCGAGATTATTATCTGGGAAGTAGTGTAAAGTTATTTATATATTACACTTTCCTAAACAACATCGCTGTGAGGTACCGGCAAAGTAGAATAGTACCGCATCCTGTAGCAGGTGTCGTAATAAACGATTAAGATACCAGAATCAACAGATGGGGGTATATCCATCAGAGACAGTGTAGCTAAAATGTACTGTGTGGGGATGGGCAGCAACATCCCCGTTGTGAAATCTGCGCTCTGCGATTGACAACACGCTTGCTCAGCGTGAAAATTAAGGGCACAATTTCCCCTATTTCGGGGAGGCCTAAGTCCAGCAGTGGACTTCTAATAGTTGTGATGATGAAAAACATATTATGTAACTGGCTTGGTGTCCACGATTTGTTCACACATGAAGATTTGAATGTATTGGAGGGATTTATAGCACAACCATTTCCTAGGGTTCTAGCAATCTAAATGCAGAGTTCAGATTGAGACACGACCGATTGTGCCATCGGACAAGTCGGGCTAGTTTTAAGACATTTGGATGTGTCTTACAACTAACCCAGAATAGGGCAAACTCATTTCTACCCTAAATATGATTCGTAGTCTTGTAAATTACTGAATAGAATACTCCACTATGTTGAATGCCTTTGACAAGTCACAGAAGAAACCCAAAGCGATTGTGATTTTCCCAATAACAATATATATACAATATATGAAGAATATATTTCCCAATAACAATATAAATACAAATAATAAATACAATATATGAAGGCTACTAATTATGCCATCGGGCCCAGCATTAGGGATTCATAAAAATGTTAGTGTATTTCACATATTTAGATATCTAAATTTATTTAATAAGATTACGTTTTCAATACCGCGAGGTACCGGCAAAGTAGAATAGTATGTGGTGTGGTGTGGTGGTGTCCTAGGAAGCGACTAAAGTACAGAGTAGCTCAAATGTACAGGGCGGGGATGGGCAGCAGCATCCCCGTCGTGAAAGCTGCGCTCTGAAATTGTCAACACGCTTGCCCAGCGCGCCAATTATGGACAAAAAACCCTCCTTTCTTGGAGAGGTCTATTATGCAGCAGTTGACTTTCAAGGGCTGGTATGATGAAATTTTTATAATGGCTTGTTTACGTAAGTTAGAATGTATATTGTGAAACACAAGTTAGTTAAGTCAGCGTATGATGCTGGAGATTTGTTTCTATTTTTTGCTGTGTTAAAGAACTAGCAGCACGTTTGTAATGACGTTAAAAATGGTAATTGTGGGCTATCTTTAATAGATATACATTGACTTTCTTGGTCTCTTTGTAGATTTAAAATTAAGTGTACAATACTTTGGTACATTATTTTGATCTATCTTGTCGAGTTTATATAGTGTTTGCAATGTCATCGCAAAAAAATGATTTTATTTATAACATCACATTGAAAACCTCTAAAATCATCAGTGTTTTTCTTCTATTTCTATCTATATATAATACGTATTAACCTTCTCTTTGAATCACTCTATCGTAACGAAGTCGTAGTTATAAAGATCAAAGCATACATAGGGATAGATAGCGTAAAGCGACTTAGTTTGATACTATGTAGTTTATACTTTTATATTACTAGCTATAAATGGTTAGTCTTTCCATTTATACGTTTTGACTGTTGGCCGTGTGGAAAGCACGCAACATGAATCCTGCCTAAATCGATAAAAATATATGTCAAATGCTGTCGTCCACAAACAATGGTACAGATGATTTACAATATTTCAATTGAACAAAAAAAGACTGGTTTTTATTTAAAAAATGGACTGAGATTTTTAGAAACGAGTTTCATGTTTGAGTAAAGTTATTTTTAATAAGAAAACATCTTTTTATATTCGCATTACTATGTACTAAATGTATTGCAAAAATCACCCGAAGAAGCTGAAAATCTTTATTTCGTTGTTAGTTTTTTCTGTTTGCCCAACGATCTTCAAAGTTTTATTAACTTACTCTTTTAGAAGGGAAAGTAGAAGCGATCGAGAGCTCATTTCGCCATTTTCAATCCATCTATGGCACGGTTTCTCAATCTTTAGTAGTTAATTGTTTAATTATTTATATCGTCATAAAAGTCTAGCTCCGGTTCGGTTTTGATTTGGTACCAGTATTAGTATACAGTACTAGTATACAGGGGATATTCATTATCATACCAACCGTAAAACGTTCACGACTGAGTAGGTCTCCCCAAGAAAGGGGGACTTTGCACATAATTGCGCGTTGGGCAACTGTGGAAGGATCGCAGAGCATTGCTTCTCGATGTAAATGCTGTTACCCGTATAGGCTATTTGGTGGAAAAATAGCAGTGATCGCATTGCTGTATCTCAGTCTGAAGGCAGTAAAATAACTGGGTAAATGTGATATGATATAGTGTCACGTATCTTCAATTCGCATGGTTAACAATGCGCTAGTAATATCCTTGTTTACGAGCGTCTATAGGCTGCGGGAACGCTTACTATCACTTAATTATTAGCGGGCCCGATTTCTCAGATATGTAGTAGTAATCCTATCTTGTGCATCAAAGGTGTAGTAATGATCCTATCTCGTGCAACAAAGGTTGTGGGTTTGATCCTCACCCAGTACAAAAATTAATATTATGTATTGGTGTTTGTTTTATGTATTATATTTGTGATTTATTAGTTGGCTGATGTCCATAACACAAGTGCTTTAAACAAACTTATCTAGGAGTCAGGTCAATGTGTTGTTTGAATATAAGAGTTGTGTGAATTATTATTTATAGTTATTAATTAAAACTTATACTCATTCCTTGAGCAAACATGTACATAAAAAATTTTAGATAATACTTTCACATCGCAAGTCTGTGTAAGTAACTTGTCGCAAAGAGAGAAAACAAAAGAAAATAATAATAACACAGTGTTTATTGTAACGCTATGTTCCCCTGGGTCGCATCAAAACAGTTTGAGTAGCGAAGTCCCAGAGACAGGCGCTCGCTCCCTGAAGGGTCATCGAGGGATGCAGTCCGTAATCTAACTCGTTCGTAATCTATTCAGTTGGCAGCGAGGTCAGTGACGTGTAAAAGCAACGTTTTTCTTGTAGCAGGTGCAGGTTAGTTTCCCTTCCCCCTGCTTCAGTCCCCGCCCTCTCCCTTCCCCTTCCTGTTCCGTATAATTTTGAAGTACAGTAGACAGTTTCGTTACGTTCCGATATTTAAATGATATGTCCGATCTTTTTTATATACACTTAATTGATTTCAAGTTTTTTTGTGCAAAAAACAAAGTTTCTTCTAACAGGTCTTCTGAACTTTGAACATATACTAAATAAATGTGCCGACTTGATGCAGGAACTTGGAACTTCTGCTCGATAAGAAAATACGAATGCTGACAGTTGGCAAAAATCTAGTAAATGAGGCCCTGAGTAGTAATGAGGTCATTCTGACATAAAGAAAAATAATTACAAATTAAAATAAAGATGTAAATAATTTAATTCAAAATTAATTAGCAGAGCTGGGCGCGCATATTATAAAACGTGGAGTACTGACAACTAGAAACTAGATCTGTATCAGGTGTCGTCAGAGGCTACTGAGGTACTTGAATCGACAGATTGCGGTATATCCCTATACCCTTAACAGCGTAGCTTAATGGTTCAGGGTGGTGCAGCTGCATTCCCGTCGTAGAGCTACGCTCTGCGTTTGCTACTACGCCTGCCCAGTGCAATTATGATCAAAACATGACCATCCATGGGGAGGTTTATGACCAGCAGTGGATGTTCTATGAAGATGACGATAATAATCTCAATAAAAAATATTATACTGCTTTCTTTGTTAAATTTATGAAATATTTAGTAGTCCAAACCTATTTGTTAGCTGGGATGGGTTACTTTATATAAAGAATATATACTTTATTTTACGCAATTTATAGCAATATATGTATTATCAATATCTCTTTCCTTACCTACAAGCCTTCTGACTTATATCTGTAGCACACAACCTACATTTAAGTTTGTAAGGCACTATATCAATAATATTTTCTAGTATCTACTATTAAGACTGAAGCAATGAAAAATAGAGGTAGATGAAAATAGAACAAATAGCTCCAAGAAACGGAAGATATCACATTGCTTCCTCTAGCTCGTTTTGGCAGTTAATTTACTTTGCCCTCAGATTTTGTGTGGTCAGTATTAACTATTTAATGTTACTTCGATAAAATACCGAGGCAATTTAATATTTTACTCTTTGTTCCCTCAGTTATTTCGTACACATGTGGTCAACAGATTATAATTCCTTTATTTATGCCCTATTCAAGAACCTTTCCCTAATGGATTAGCTTTTCCAATGTACTGAATTTTGCTGTCTTATCTACTTATGCTGAAAAAATACGAACTAAATGGTAATTGCAAATATTTTTTCCGATCTCTCAAATAAGTGTTGCATTTAACTTTCTTAATTAGTCTTATAGAGTTGTCTTAAGTACTAAATATAAAATTAGTAGCTCGTCAAATATAACAAATATAAAATACTACATTTGACGTGTAACCAACAGCTGAGTAAATTCCTCAGTTGGTGCTAGAATGGACGTCAAAGCTGCATTAGTAGGTTGAAGCAAATAAAGCTTTGTTTACATATATGAGTCTCAAGTCTAATTCTCTTTGGAGGCATTGAAATTGTAATCTAAGTGGTCTAGCCTTAGGTCAGGCAACAACAACTCTAAGCCATATCCGATATCGAGATGTATATTAGCCGCCCTTGTAATGTTATATAGCCTAATTTACTTCTTTGAATTATTTAGCTGTCAGTGAAAGCCCAATCAAATCAGGTTCAGCCGTTTTAGAGATTACCTCAAATAAACAGACCGAGACAAATGTTGTTTTATTATATGTACCGTGTATACATCCATATGCATTCAGTAAAAAGCAATCATTTTAACATTACAAACAGACAATCCAAATTTGTTTATATGTATGTATATTATTTTTATGTAACCTATATATATTATTAGCTATAATGATACAAAGACCAAATATTTCATTGCCGTGATTACGAATAGCTCTTTTACCCCCAGACACGAGATAGCACAGCTTCACATGCTAAAAACGTGCCTTCTGAGCTTGCACTAAACTAATTGAGTTTGAACACTTAATTAAGCTCTGTGGTGGCGCCTTCGCAATAAGTAAAGCAATAACACTATTCCTGTAGTCCGGGAGCTGGCCGTGAGTAATCCCTTTGAAATGTTCAGTCTCTACTTTACATGCGACATTGCAGCTCCGGTACCTCTCTAAACAAAAGGGAGTGGACTTCGGTCCACGCGGTGCTAGTCGTTAGTAGTAATGGGCCCTGGGTTATCAGTAAGACCCACCGCATCCAGTGCTTGCACTGTTACTGGTTACCAAAAGCGTTGTAAGACGCCGTAGGCGGCTTCCTTAATTTATAACCTTGTATAGGTTATAAATGATTCACCCATCATGGTGATGGGTGAACGTCATTAACATTAGTCTCTCCACCGGGGTTTTTATATATCACTCGAATGAGATATTTAGTTTTTTTCCCGTTGTCTAATGTCATTATTCATGAAGTGAACACTTTGTACCCCTTTTCAAGTAACGATGAAAGTGAAATTAAATACAGTCAAAGTTAACATAAAGTAGTGCATTAAGCAATTTTTTTATGTCTAAAAAATAGAACATAAAAAAATATAATATATATATATATATATATATATATATAGCTATATATAATATTTAGCTTAATAATATAATATAATATATAGCTTCTATTTCAATATGCACAACATACTCAAATAATTTTTATTTAATATTTATAAGTTTGGCCTAGCATTTAGTCAATTTCTGCTAATACTATTGACAATAATAAAACTTCTCTTTAGGCTTGAAGCCGTTAGGTTTAAAATGCAGTTTATTTAATTTATAAATTTTTTGTTCGACTTTTCTTTGGGGCAACTGTTTTAAGTATGACAAAAAGTCATTTTCTGAGCCACGCCTTGATTCAACAAAATATGAATTGAAGAATCTAAGTAATAAATAAAATGAATAGAATCGAAGTTCAAAAAGTTGATAAGTTAATATATTGCATTTATGTTTTTTCATGTGACTGTGACATGTACCTACAAATTTCAGGTACCAGATTTAGTTTACCTACTCCCGGCCTAGACACGCCCGGCTACCGTTTATTACTCGACGTTAAATGGAAATATTCATTAAACTTCCCCCTCCAACGAGCACAAGTGAATCGATTTTAGTTTATATTACAAGCTATAATTTGTAACAAAACACTTGCCACACTACCATTGAGTTTGTACGAGCGTATGCGTATGTGTATACTTATATATCAATAATTCTCACAACATCTAAAACAACATTCTCAGAACCTGATTCCGTGATTCATATATTGAACACCCAGACACAAAACAAACATAAATATCATCGTATAAATATTTTATCCTGGGTGGGGATCGAACCAACAACCTTTAACGCACAAGGCAGGATCACTATCATCTGCCCCATCGGGCCCGTCAATTTACGTAGTATTTATATGTACCCTAATAATGTTAATTTATTCATTATTCTGACACAAACAAAGCAACGATAACAATATAACCTAAGTAAAACAACATATTGATATATGTCAGAGACTGGAATCTGCACTGAGAGACCAGTGTGCTAGATTAACAGACTTCTAACCTTCCGGCAATTAAGTACTTAGTAATTAAATCTATGCCCTAAGTGTTAGTTATAAAGTGTTGAATGAAAACATTATTTCTTAAAAGTATAAGAAATTAAGAGCGTGTGTGTAAATTTGTGTTGGTGGGTGTGTGTCTGTGTGTATTTGCTTGTGTTTATGTTGGTGCAAATGTTAGTGTTTAAAAGTGTATGTGTATGAGTATATTTTAGAGAACGGGTTAATGTCAACTGCTTATATTATTTATAAATTAATAATTATTTATAAAATATGAATTTATTTATTTTAATAACACACATCCGACTAACCGTGGGGTATTGGTAGAGTGAAAACATACTTCTTTCGTGTACGCATAAAATTGTTAATCGTGAAAATTTTTATTTGTGTTGAGAATAAACCGCAGTGTGCCGGCAAAGTTAAATAATACCTCATTCTGTACCAGGTATTGCAAGGGGCGTCTTAGGTACCGGATCCGATAGATGGCGGTATATCTATTACTAGGGTGGGGATGGGCAGCAGCCTCACCGCCGCGAAGTTGCGCTATGCGATTGCCTCACGACTGCCCAGCGCATCAACTATATACAAAAATTCCGTATCTTGCGGATGCCTATGGCAACATTGGACTATTTATGGTGGTTATTATGATGATAATGTTTTGAGATATATATATTCACGCTTAGAGAAGTAAATCAAATGTGTGTATATTGGCTGCACAAAGCACTTCTACAACATAAACAAAACACGAACCTAAGTGCATCGACGCTATTTATCTAACTAGCAATAAATATACTAAACATCGAGACGCCTAAAATTAGGTTAATGCCTGGCAGCCATTAATTCGAGAGCCAGTCCACTAGACACAAGTTAAGCGCCAAGGAGCTAAGAATTCACTCGAATTGATAGCTCGTTCAGTTAATCGAGTAAGTTACTCGATGGATTTTCGGATAGTGTCGCCTTTTCTGTGCTCTCTGTTTGCTTGGGGAATGGAAAAGATAATTGGCTGTTGCGTAATAAGATGGATTGTTTCTGCTACATTTATTTCAACGCAATACCCAAACCGCAGTAGTCTATTGATAGCAATAAAGCTTGACACAGCGCACCCTATATTAAATGAGAATTTTAACGAATCAGAGTGTATTGTCGGATCCGCAATTGGGAAGTTTTAAAAGTCTGATTGATATTTTTCTGCGACTCGAATAATACATAAGTTTTATTTTTATATTCATAAATTATGATATAACGAGGCTGACTTGTAGATAAAAATCTTGATAAATCGTATTATTGCAGCCGATGTAAGTCCACTACTGGACAAAGGCTTCCTCGAGAAATAGGGAATTATGCATACAATTGGCACGCTGAGCAAGCACAGGGTACAAGGTAATCACAAAGCACAGCTTTCGTGACCGGGTTATCCCCACTGCTGCTTTTCCCTATCCTCTTAATTTGTGCTACACTGTTTCGAATGGATATGGACACCTAGTACAGTGGTTTTTAGGGGTACTATTCTAATCTGCCGGTACCTCTTGGATTCATAAATTGGTTGTGGCAAAAATATAGCTCTAGAAAACAATTGATATTTAATCTCTTCATAGTTCATAGTTTGAAGCCATGAGGTATCAGTAGATTAGTAGTACCTAAGTAGGCTTTTCTACTTTTCCTTAAGTGCATTTTTTGTCTCTGATTTTATTAGTACTTGGAAAAATATAAGTTGGCTATGTCAATGTATATATTATAGTTACATACTATTATAGATAAAAAATCGTGTTGTTATTGTAATTATTAAAAGTAATTGAAATTAAAATATTAATAATAATTACGTTTTTACCATTCTTATTAAAGTAACTATTTTTTAAAACGTGAAACGGTGTGATTATATAAACCTGTAGTGTAAGGTAAAGTAATGTTTTATCTTCGATTTTTATATTGGAAAGTATTTTAAACATCAAACCGAATTACGAAAAATAAATATGTATATTTATCCTAAGTATAAACGATAATATTTTCAATAAAAAATAATAGAACTTTATATAGTAAAAGTTTTAAGTGTTATTGCTATAGTTTCATTTTGTTGACATACGTTGCAGGTAGTAGTGATCCTATCTTGAGCGCCAAAGGTTATAGGTTCAATGCCCATCTAAGCTAAACGTTTTTAGGATAAATAATTGTTATTGTTCTGTCTCTGGGTATTATTTATATGTATTTAATATAGGCAATTCCTCTGTTGTTTGTATTGGTAACTCTAGTGCTTTAAGGTTTACTTATCTTGAAGTCAGGTGAACAATTAATTAATTTATTTATTAAGAGTAATTCAACAGGCTTCTAGGATAGTGAAATAACATTTAAAAATATAAATATTTGTTTTTGCTGTAGCATCGATACTATAACCAAAACCGATATAGTATCGGTAATCCGACACCACTCAAGGGTACAAAGGAAAAACTTAGATCAACCAACAAATCAACACAATAGAGACAATTAAAGTCTAATCTTAATATTTAGGGATTTTAAACTGGTTCTTGTAATTTGCATAGCGTTCTCCACTGAACTATCCATGATAACTTTAACATGAAGTCCTGCAGATTATTTTACAGGCAGATATAAATCTACGGATGGAGAAAGAGACGTGACCTCGACAGCGAAAATACCGCATCAAAACTCCACAAACAATCGCTCACCTCCATGGATCCCGCGGCACTACACAGAAATGCACTAAAAGCATAAGCATACGAAAACCCTGAATTATTTATCGGACTAGCGCACTTGAATGCGCTGGTGCTCTCACAGCCAACTAAAAGTGCCTAGTCATAAAAGAAACCCAAACTAATTACATTAAACATTGTGAAGTTGCGAGTTAAAAATTTGGCCTAAGTGCCAAGTTGGTCTTTATTCCGACGCAAATGGGAAAGGAATTTCCTTGAATTTAAAAAGTTTTTAATGTAACTTTATGGTAATGTTTGTATATCTAATTTCTTCCTTTGTTCTGTGTGGTTTTATAGTTTTACGTTTGGTGTTAAGCATATTGTGATTTTGATGAAAGTTAATATCAAAGTCAGATTACATTTAATGGCGATGCGTTCGAAAACTGGTCTTTTGGCAAATCGCCATTTTAGAAAAGTACCAACTAGTTACCGAACTTGATTCTGAAGGGAATAAAATCTGAGGCGCTTCTTGTCTTAATTGAACAACGTCAATAAAGTTTACTTATAAATATATCAATTCCATGTAGATATTAGGTAAACCTGCATCGGAACCTCACTCTCAGCTGTGTCTACAATCAAATAGCAGTTACTGTGTTCTGGTTTGAAGGTTGATTAAGGCAGTGAAATGTAGGTAGTATGACTTAATCAAAAGGTTGATAGGTCACAAGGTTATAACGCGCTAGTGATAATGTTGTGATATTACAAACATCTACAAGTGGCGGTGACGCTTACTATCACGCGGACTAAATGTTTATTGAAAAAAAAAATAAGTATGTCATTTCAGACATGGTTCATTGACACATATTGTCAGCCAATACAGCATATATTGTCTCAGCCCTCTCTATCACTATTTGTACCAGTACTTATTTTATTTTGACAGTCTACAATAGTATACTGAATATAAATCACTTATCTTATTACAGAAATTACTCCATAAACTGGATGGTGCAAGCGAAAATTACTTTGTAGATAGTACAATTATTATTGTGTTAAGTAAACGATTTGCCGCTAGCTCGATCTAGGATTTAGCTTGATCCGCATGGCCATGGTAGATGTGAGGAGTCCAATTAGAACTCTTTTGAGGTCTAATCTAGGGATCGACGATGGACTGATATGAGGATTATTAAGATACGTTGTAAATAATACCTTATAGATTGTGTTTGTTGTTATTTGGTCGATGATACTTTTATTTTATTGATTTGATTGCAATTTTTTTTGTTATTTACTACAAACTGTCTCCTTCCTGGGACATTCAACAGTATATTGGTTGTTGCTGACGCTGTCGTGCTCGGTATGTGACCTGTGTCACATCCTCATTGGATACATAGTTATATTACTGTGATTGGGTTAGGTCTCAATGTATTTTGCGTTTTAATCTACGCATTTTGTTGTGGTTCTCTATTAATAGCTGTGCCAGGGTGTTTGGATGATGTTTAATCCGTTCTTTGTAGCATTTAGTATGGAGTTCGATTTCCTGCCTTACAGTGGGTATAGCCAGGTCACGGTGTAAAAACTCTCTGAGAATGAACCAGATCTTACATATTAAACAATTAACTTGGTGAAAAAATAATTTTTAAATATTTCAAGAATTTTTTATTCATAGTCGGTGTGATAGATGTACATATTTTGGTATTAAATTTCAACTTTGTATAGCTTCGGTGCAAGTAAATAGACAGATCTGGTTTAATTGTAAAACTCCCTTGTAGCCCTTAAATAATTATTTGTAGTTCCACAGCATTACTAACTCCACCACGGTACGATCACGCTGACATTTTTCACTTCCAAATTAGCAAACGTTGCTATATCTTCCCCCGTGTTACTGATAAACTGTACCCAACTAATTAGTGAAATGTTTTACAGCGTTCCTTGAAAAAAAGATCCGACCAACTTCGTGTCTAAGTCTTAAAAAGAAAACAATTTTAACGAGGTAACTTCGCCGTGTCGCCAAAGTTTGACTGACAAAGTGATTTTCTTAGACAACGTGGCTTATTATTTTTAATTGGTGCAACTGGAAAATGAATATTGCGATTTATGGCTGCGCGCAATCGCTCTTCTTGTTAATTAATTGTGGAATGATATTGGTACAAATAAATACAATTTCCTATTTTCAATGACAATAAACAACCTTTTTATTTATTGGTACTAGAGAAAACAATGGTTAGGTAGTTCCTATTAATTACATTTTTTGCTAAGCAAAGTGACGTTTATTATTTAAATTCTAATTGATAGAAATAGTTAGATGTCAATGAATTTGGTTAACTAACCGGTAAATAAATAGATCTGAAATAAAAAAATACATATATACATCACGCCTGTGTCCCATTGTGGTACGCAGATACTATGGACTTCTACTTGCTACGATCTTAGCTCACCTCTCTTGCTTCCTTTATCCACGCTTGTTTATTTTTGGTACTTCTGACCTGGTCCTTTTTTAATACCTTATCAACCTGGCTACGCTATGTTCGCCACGGTCGTTCTATACCAACTCTTCCATTCATTTCCACTCTATATATTTGTGCAGTCATTCTACTTTCATCCATCCTTTCTACATGTCCAAACCATTTTCGCATTCTTTTCTCTATTATCACAACATCATCTTTTATACCACCTCGATCTCTTTTCACACTATCTTTCAAACTCACACTATACATACTTCGATGTACTCTCATTTCAGCAGCATTTATTCTACTCGCGTGCTTCTATCTTCTTCATACTTCATACTGTCCAACCTCACCAATCTCACTTGTTCAACCTTACTTGTTTAATTTCACTTAGTTAACCTCACTTGTTCAACCTCACTTGTTCTACTTCACTTATTCAACCTCACTTTTATATATTTTTTCTTTATATATACTTTAAATATACTACGACCGTGGTAAGCAGGCTTGCGGCTGGTAGGCCTATGTTGGCAGACGATTTTGATAGCCTAAACACCGAAGCATCATTCACCCAATGCCCCATGTCCTCATCGTAGACCGCATTACGATTTAGAAGACTTACCCGATAATATAACAGCTCTCAACGCGTCTCTCTCTTGAATTTGCATTGGCATTCCACGATCTCAAACACTCAACACGCATGTCTTTCGTGGAGCAGTACACCACTTTCGTCAGCGCACGCGTGCAGTCCTTGCCCAACGCTTGATAACGGCCCTAGCGGCTGAGCTCACTCTACCCACTTTTGCAAAAACAATTTCTTTCCCCAACAACGGCCTCCCGGGTGATCGCCGTCGGTCTTATTCAGATCCCGCAAACCTTGCAGGGGCGACCGTAGCTAAACGCGCTAACTAACGAGCGATTCCGCCGTTACCTCGAGTAGCCCAGCCAGTTCAGTTTAGATTTATCCGATAAAAAAACGCGTTGCAGACTCTATAAAAGATTCTTAAACGTCGTATTTAAAGAACCCCATATCGATGTTCTATAGTTAACCTCCGCATTTCACAATCTTAGCACACGCGGGAAGAAATGGCTCTGAAACCATTACGGGACCATTTTATAAAAGGCCCACTAGACCGCACCGCTAGCTAACAAGTAAATTGGGAACAATTGAACCAGCTAAATTCACTTAAAATATCAATCTTATTTTGCTTTTTAGCCTCGGAAGATAGCACAAAATTTGGAACTTACGCAGCTATCGCCAAGAATTTTTGGCGCCTCAGGCAATTTCTTATGTTAACCAAACTGTGTAATTATATGATTTAGGAAACGAGATAGAACCATACATGTTTGCTCATTTGCTTTAACGCAAACAAATAGTAGAATAATTTTTGGCAATACACCTATGTTTAACATAAGAAAATGCGACTATGAATTAGGATTTAAGCTATTCTATCTTTCAAGTTAGATTGTTTTAGATTAAATTAAGGGTATATTATACGTATTATGTAACTATACACGGGGCGGTACTATTAAATTTTGCTGTGTATCATCCCCTATACTAGGTGTCGTAAGCGGTGACTAAGGTACCGGAGCCGACCGATGGAGGTAAATTTATCCGTAATAGTTTAGTTCAAATAGGCGAGCTCTGCGATTGTGAACACACTTGCCTAGCGCGACTTTTTCGGGGAGGCCTATGTCTAGCAGATAATGATGAAGAATACATATACACTAAATAAGTTACTTTAGTGGTCGATGAAATTCGGCTATATGTCATAAAAATATGTAAAAAAACTTTACTAACAATTTTCTCTGCATTCTCTAGATAGAATTTAACGTTTAAGTCATTAAATATATCAAAATGTCTTTGAAAAAGTAATTTCTTGTCCATTTTAGAAATAAAACTTTTTGTGCACTACCACATTTACTGAAACTGTGTAAAATACAGGGTAAAAGGTTGCGTTTCATCGTATAAATATCAGTAAATAGGTAAAATACTACATAATGTATATATCATATCATCATAATTATATAACTTTGATAATATTTATTATTTTTATTATATTTAAATACTTGTTCCGTAAATGTTTAAGTGTCACTAAAAGATCTTGATATGTTTTTTAAATCAACTTTTATAAATGACAAACAGTATATTGAAATTTTGACATAAAAAATAAGGTTACGAATAAAAATCTTGACATAGAGATATATATAAAACGTCAAATCCTTCTAAGCGACATCTATTTATATATAAAGATCTAAATTGTAAGTGGTTAAAGATAATATTTCTTGGCATTGTGTGTGGCATTTCTTATCAATAGTCCTGTTTGACTGTACAAATAAATTCAAATGATTTTTTTTCATTTATTTCCTATCTTAAATTAAGGACAAATAAATGTAAGCTTAAATTGAAAACTGGCCTACTCTAAGTAAGGCGTCAATTTGAGGTAGTTGAGGTAGAATAAATAATTTCATAGATTACAGATTTACGACAACGCAGGAATTACATACTTAATACGTAAATCTAACACAACATTAACATAAATAGAAAAAAACACTAATAAACATCTCATAAATTTGTCCTGTAGTGAATCGAACCTACGAACCCTGGCACACAATAAAAGAATAATAGCAAATGCGCCATCCAAACTGTCATAATATTTTCTGGATTTGTGTTTAGATAAAGATATATGTAAAGAAATAATATTTCTTTAATTTTTGAACGACATTGAATGACATTGACAACTGACAAGCGCTAGAGTCTGAGGTCAATGGTCAGTTGAGAGGTCATGGAAAAAATAGCATTGTATTAGATTATTGTGATTTGTTAATTAAGATAGATAAATAAGAATAATTGGTGGAAGAATAGACTTTAATTGTCGTTTCTTCGTTTTCAGAAGCAACGCATAAGTTTATTTTTAACCTAAAATTAAAGGATAACCGATACATATAAATATTGTGTTAAAATATAGATTTGTGTTTAAATATAGATAAAAAATCCTCTATTCTTGGAGAGGCACATGTCCAGCAATGGACTTCTAATGGCTGGTATGATGATGATGATAGATTTATATGCATCAATGATCTGTGTTTTTTACTAAATGCGTATAAAAGTAAAGAAAAAACACATTTTTTTATATGTTGTCGCTTCGTTCCGCTTATGCTCGAAAGCGTCTGGATTCATTGTACACTGGCAGCTTGTATGACATTTTATATTCAAGTCACAAGGTTGGCAACGCGTGCATATCCCTGTGATATTACAATATAGGCTGCGGTGACGCTTACTATCGGACGCCGACTGTTTATTTGTTTGTGTAATAAAAAACGGCTTGGTGTAATAAAAAAAATGTAACAAATGTATGGAATATCATCATCATTATCATACCAGTCATTGAAAGTCCACTGCTGGACATAGTCCACTGCATGGCCTCTCCTAGGCCTGAGTGGAGATTGGTTTGTTTGTACCTTTTTCTTATTATTATTTCTAGTTGTTTTATCTTCTATATCATAATAGTATTGCTTGTTAGCGATATTTAAGCTGACTAATTTTTTTTTTATCATACTTCTACCCATGTTTATCTGTTATTTAATGTGTATAAATTTAATGTATTTAAAACCTTGTTTCTTGAATTGTGATTAGTTGTTGGTGTTTTATCAAGATTAATACGTAAATATTTGTAAATTCACACATCTTATACGGACATCAGGCTAAATATGAATCAGAAATATGATACATAAATACCTATATTTTTTTTACACCCAGACACAAGACAAACACAAATATGATAATATATATATTTATCCTAAGTGGGTATTGATCTACGACCACTAGCGCATAAGAGATAAGATCACGACCATCTGCGTCATCAGGCCCACCTAGTAAGAAAAAAACATTAAAATAGTATTTTTAATTCTTTGCTGTTGTAATTTATAATGCTCGGAAGCTTAACACAATAATTTCAAACCTCATGGGTGCTGGTAGTCGTGTGGTATAAATACTCCCTCGTGGTCCGCAGCACACGCAATCAATAGTACGGACGAAAACAAATAAAAAATTGGGTACCCCATTGATTTTGAAACTAAAAAGTAAAAAAGTATGACCTTCTTCATAATCAATTGATAACACTCATGATATGAAACGCGAAGGTTATTTCCAAATAGATTTTTCATTACCGGCACGCAAACCAAACAATCGCTTAATTAAAAATGCATTAACGTCTATCGTTAAATTTTGACATACGCTTTCATGGAAAATGTTTTCAAATACTCATTAAAATTGTATTATACCGATGATGCATGTTAAACTTATTAATTGTATTAATGTGTATAATTTACTTGGGCGAAGTTTTAACGCGACTAAAATAATAATTTATTTTTGGAATCTTAATCGTAATTTAGATGTATTCGTTATCATTATCAAATCATAGTAGCTGGTACCCAGTACAGATTTTACAAGCGGTAGATCTCTTACAAATGTCGTCTGCATGCGTACCTCACTCTCACCTATTTCTACCGCCAAATAGCAGTTTGGATTGTTGTGTTTCGGTTTGAAGGGTGAGAGAGGTAGTAAAATTACTATATGTGTCATGTATGGTATATCTTCAGTTTACAGGATTGGTGACACGTATGACCGGTATGATCAATAGTCATGAGCTGCAGTCACGTTTACTATCAAGCGAACCATATGCCTGTTTGCTGATTTTATAATATAAAAACAACTAGATATGATCAGTTGTCATAGAGGCGATTGAAGAAAATGGCAAAAATTTCATCATTTATTTTGTTTATAATGTGGCATTAAAGATACATACAACCCTACATTTTACACTTCTACGACCCTTATTTTGTAATAACCATATTAGTAATTTAATACATTTGAAATAGTTTTTATGCCAGATCAATGTTTGCCGGGACAACTAGTGTCTTTTTAATATTTTGGCCTATACTTAACATATTATATAAACTGAGTAAATGATGTCTACAATATTCTAGAAAGTGACTTTTACGATATTAATCCTAATAAAATGACTTCTTAATATTAAAATTCTACTTTATTTAAGGCTCTATATTAGCTTCTAAGACTAATTTCTAGACACAAATATTTGAACAAGTATACCGCGAGTCTGTGACTTTCTGTTTGTGTATTTTATACAAATGGTTTTTTCATTACATATATTTTATATAAGAGATATTACATACCATATAAGACTTCGTCATTATCATAGCAGCCGTTGAAGGATTCTCTATCTATTTCATAAAAATTTAAAACTTAAATATCTGGGGACATATTTATTTATACTAAAGAAATTATTAACAATAATAAATTTAGCTTAATCATTTTAATCATAATTTACATTTTTTTGTAAATATGTAAAAAATAAAACGTGCTTTATAATAATATATAACATTTCTGAAACAATACTCAATCATTTATTTTCTCCACAAATCACAAATAAATCGATTTACAGCAGTCAAAATATTTACGTTATATAAAAAAATATATACTGCATACTTTACATTAGAATATTTAAGGTATATATACATACGAGGGATCGTATAATCTCTATCCTCACTGGATGTAGGTCTTTCCATGAATGATAGAATTTTGCTCGTTATTGTAATTTCCGAGAAGTGATGGTAGAATTCGCAGAGAGTACTTAAACCTACCTTCTGAACGGAAATACTGCTGTAGATTCTAGCCCTGTTGCATTCGACGTGCGTGCTTGACACACTCCATGAATCGCAAACTCTTCATAGAGTATATCAAAAGATATGGTGTGAACTTACAAGTGCTACTGCATAAATAGCCAGCGCCGATAGGCTTCGAGAGCAAGTATTACGAGGAAGTTCAGTCACCTCTTTTTGTTTTTGCGTGGGTAGCATTCGACTTTAATTCCTAGCGGAGAACAAACCCTAATTTTTAATTCATTCATTTATTGTGAAGCATTTCCAATCCGTAAATTTTTCTACTGACAGTTATTAACTTAAATAATCTATTAATGTTCTTCAAATATAAATGGATAATCAAACAGTCTAGTCAAAATACTTGGCTAGCTTCGCCATAAGCCTTCGTCAAAATAAATGTACTAAGACAATATGATTTTATAGTAATCTGTCGTATCAAAGTCTACCGACTAGCAATTAATCAATCTAACTTACTACAGACTATATTTTAAGGCGTTGTTTGTCAAAATACTTCAACCTAACGACGGAATTAAGAGCCGATCGGCTATTTCAGTATCCAAGCTCGAGCCGGCGACATCCAATACAAAATTTAGGTCACTACGGCACTTCACAGTATATTTCAGGTTTTAGAGTATTTTAGTAATTACACATTTTAATATCACACTGTTTGCCGCAAACTGTCCAGTTTTTTCATCAAAGAATTAAATCAAATAATAAAATATAAATAAATAAATATTAACTTTAACAATTTTTACAGTTAATAATTAAAGCGTTGTGAATAAACAGTTTAAAATGTTAAATGTTAGAGACTGATGCCTTTGTAGATTCGTAGACCCGTTATAAGTTACCAAGCTCCCTCACTAACCATACGTCTATATCTGTACTGTGTTTATTCTAAAATACGACGTGCAAAAAATAGGCAAGCGTGTTGGCAATTGCAGAGCGCAGTATTCGCGGTGGGGATGCTGCTGCCCATCCCCACTCTATGCATTTGAACTACACTGTCTCGGATGGATATATCGCCATCTGTCCGTTTTGGTACCTTTGACACCTCTTACGACACCTGGTGGCAAGGGAGGTACTATTCTACCCTGCCTGGTTCCTAACTGCAAGATTGGTATAGCGTAACCTTTGGTTACGCTATACATAGGGAAATGATCGCAAATGCAATACGGCGGGATTTGGCCGCGGCATTCCCCTCACAAAGCTACGCTCTGCAATTCCCACCTGACACGCCCAACGCTTCTTAAGGATGAGTATGTCCAACAAAGGACAATCTACAACTACTATGATGATGAACTATAAAGAACTTGATAGGTTTTAAAACATTTTAGTTATTCTGCAGCATTTGCTGTCAATCTTGAAGATTTGTCTTAAATATTCGTAAAGTGTATATAAGTAAAAAATATGTATATTTGAAATTTACTACAGCAAAAAAAGTAAACAAAAACAATAACAAGAAGGTGAAAAGATTATAAACATACTAGCACAGCTTATCTACATTACACTAATAACAATAAAACCAAATGTTGAACTTTGGTCGCATTTCCTCATGACATAATGATAACATAACACACAAATTCAAAACAAATATTGTTGTTACACGAACAAACACACGCAGAGTGAACTTGTTACTCGGTTCGGAAATTGAAAGTTATTATCATGAATACGTTTCCATACATCAATAAAGAAAACATGAAATGATTGTAGGCATACGGTCTTAGGTAAATATGAGGTCAAAGAAATATTAAACATTTAATGGTGGAATGATATACTAAAACTGATATAATCTGTGCATAGGAACTAATGAAAAAAATGTAATGAAAATCTTTAAAAAAAATCTTAGCAAAGTGGAAAGCGTCACGAATTAAAAAAAATAAACTAATTCTTGGTCATAAATATCTGGATAATATGAGGCGTTGGACGTCCAATGCTATCTAGCAACCTGTATATCTATACACAGACAACTCCAAGTAATTTCCAATAGCATGCAGGTTGTATGCGATATGCATCCATCGCGATCCTCCAGTTCTAGTCTGATCATCTGTCCCTTTGTGGGTCCTTCCCTGTAGTCAGTGGTTGGGTAGTCTCTATTCCAGAACCTTACAGCTATGCGTGCTATGTATCCGTAAACAACCACTTTAACATGTTAACCCGCTGAGCTATGTTCCTTACTTTAGTTTGTTTACGGATCTCCTCATGCCTGATTCGTAAAGAGACTTAATGCATTTCCCTTTCCATAGATCCTCGGGCTAGTCTGAGTTGGCTAACAATGGATAATGGTTTCTGGTAATATACATTAGTCGAAGATATTCAAGTTGAGCTACAGGTTTGTCTGACGATAAGTTGTTCCGCAATATTAATGATTAATGAAATGTATGTAACTTTACAAAAATATGCATCAAACGTGTGTGTTCGCTCATGATGCAAGCGTGTTGGCAATCGTACACCCATCCCCACCCTGTGCATTTGAGCTACACTGTTTCGATAGGATATACCGCCATCTGTCGGGTCTGGTACCTTAGCTGACACGTTTACCTCTTAAGGCACCTGATACATAGGTAGGTACTATTCTACTTTGCCGGTAACTGACGGCTTTATAAGTATCTTCAATAAGTGAAGAGATATATAAAAATTTCTGTGTTTTCTGAAGTGAGGATGGTTTTTAATGAGTTTTATGAAAGTTACTGTAAGTGGTTTGCTGAAATTGTGCCTTATCGCAAGTGACATATCATAAAAAATAGTCATTTGAACATATAGCGATCAATGCAATAAATCAACATGCCATACATAGATATTCTGAATGGTGCAATAAGAAAATACAATTTTAACCACGAAACGAAATGCACATTCCAAAAGGAACCAGGACTAACGGCTTATTCAGGTTTAGCGGGATGCGGAACAAAAAACCGTAAGCCCGGATTAGCCGTGGCGCACCACGTAGACTCGTGATATTTCTGAGGGCGGGCGCATTAAGACCTTGTGTGGGTGCGGTGCGTGTGGAAGCGTGTTTGTGTGATGAAAAAATATGATTCATGAAAAACGTTGATAACAAAGCTACCTGTAGACTCAACCTCAATTAATGGAAGGTGAAGTAGGCAACAAAGTAAATTAACTTAATAATGAACTAGGTTTGGACATATAGAAAGGATGGATAAGAGTAGAACAGTTATACAGATATATAGAGTGGAAGTAATAGAAAGAATTGGTATTGGACGCAGGTTAATATATTTTACCAGCTTAAAAAGTTACTAAAAGAGGACCAGGTTAGAATTAAAAAGGATAAACGAGCGTGTATGATGAGACTAAACCAAGTGGTGATCCATAGCCTCTGCTTATCTAAATTGGGCGGAGGCGTGATGTATCTAGAACTTGACTTAAAGAATCTTATTTCGATCTACAATCCGCCCACATATCTCTACTTTATATAGTTCCTAGAATATAATTTCACACGAAGAGTGAGAGTAGCTTAAATACTAAGAAAGATATAAACATATCTTTCTTAGTGTTTAAGTTATTCATATTTTTATACGAAATTTAAGGTAAACTCTTTTACCTACTGAGTCATTGAAGGTGACAGGTTCTATTTGCTTCTCTATGTATTTTTATTATACTTTTATTAAGTACACCTATGTAAAATGGAAGGTGACAGTAAAAAAAAGAAGTAAATTTACTTCTAAAATTTTTAATTTTAAAATACGATATGATAATGTGTGCCAATTAGCCATGGAGTGCTTGACGCTCGCGCTCGTTCGCACGCTCTAGAGTTTCTACTCTATAGTACCTTCACCTGAGGTAGTAAGAGGTGACTGAGGTATTGGGGTGGATAAATGGCGGTAAACCTATCCAAAACAGCGTAGAATAGGCGAGATCGAATATCCGAAATGCATAGGCGGGGTTGTGAAAAGTATCTTTGACGTAAAGCTCCGATACGAAGTCTCTAATATATTCTTTACATTGTTTTCCGTAATAGTTCAACCAATATATGCTATCAGCGATGCCTTATGACAAAGATACTTAGTCTCTCATTTAGTCAACTCAATATAGTAGTACAAGGCCTTATTAGTCCGCTCAAAGCAACCCAATTATATAAAATCATGTTCAGTCACTGCGCAATCCCATCAGAAATGAGAGGATCCGTAAAAATATCAAAGCTATTGACATAGCTCATCGAATTATCAGGTTAAAGTGGCAAAATAGGCCACGTAACACGTAAATCGACGATCGATGCAGTTGTAAGGTTCTGTCATGGCTGCTCGCTTTAGACGTTCTACGGCGGAAATAATGATGTATACTCTGTAAAGTCAGCAAGTTAACTATTTCAGATGCTTACTTCTAATAAATGCCATAATATATACCTGAGTACATTTTGCTATCGCAAGAGACAAAGATCACTGGCCAAGGTACATACTAAGCAGAAGCCCGATTTGTTATATTCCGGTATGAAAGGCGAGAGAAGCAATTATGTTATTAATAATGTTCTATTCATACGCAGTAATTAGTCTCTACATATTTGCGATATAGTCTATAGGATATAGTTAGACTATGTAAACTGTGTGGCTGCTTGCCTAGAAAGTACGTAATACTTTATAGAAGTTTGTGTTGAAGAACAATAGTTTATCCGATGGTATAGATGGTAGTGATCCTGACTTGTGGGCCAAGGGTAAGAAAATAATGAAAATAAAAAAAATAATGATAAAAATAAAAATATCTCCTCACCCAGGATAAATATTTATATTAATATATTTCTGTTCAGATATCTGGGTGTTAAATGAATGTATTTAAGTAGCGTATTTTTTGATTCCTGTGTTGATTGACGTCCGTAACACAAGTGTTTTAAGCGACTTACCACGGAGGTCAATGTATGAGATGTGGTGGGAATTTATTATGTAATGGTAACTTTATCAGATTTAGTACCTAAATAATTCATAAAATAAACATAAAATTTACTTTCTATGAAGTTTTCCTTTGATAGTCTTAAATTTTTTACCAATAGATATTTAAACAGTTTTCTTTATGTTTTAGCGTCATTATCCTGTTTGCCTTTGGAAATCTACTGTTCGATATAAACCTCAGAAAAAAATGGAGATTATTAGCAAGTGGTAGTATTTTTTAATATATATGTATACTAATGAATACGTAATTACGCAAAGAGTTTGTCTAGGAATCACATAAAAAACGCAATCAGGTGCTCTGTCTCTTCTGTAAGACAGGAAATTCTGACATATAAAAATTCCTGAAAAATAATTGTTTGAACCAAGAATACCATTTCTCTTGGCTTTTTTACAATCTATGTTTTTAATTAAAATTAAAAGTGAGCAAACAAAAGTACTTATCATATGTTCACGTATATTTGCTCAGTAATCTGATTAAAACTAATAATTCAAATCATATCATATGTTATGACATTTGACATAATTTGTGCCTCTGAAACCTGTCTGTTTTTTTTTAAAAAGGAGACAATATTTCACAGAATAAACAATTTCTATGATTATGCTAGACATATTTTTTCAGTCAAATTCAACTGATTAATTTACAAACACTCAAACTTGTATAAACAAGTTTTTACATTTCAAATGATTATAAGATTACAAACATCGGCATAGATATATACAAAAAATAGTGTCGCCTGTGTAGTAAAAAAACGGTCCAGTCCTTTAACGCTTCCCGTTGTAAGTAAGGCTTTAACAAGCTTAGCTCACTGTAAAAGCTAGATAAATTAGTTAATTTGTCTTACATAAAGGGTTTAAATGGGAGTAGATTGTGCTATGTTCTTTAGCTAGCAGCTTTTTAATTATGTTTTACAACCGAACTCACCTTTTTCACTTTTGCAGTGAAATGTGCTAGTAATAAGAGAAAAACCTTGTCTTGTCTAACCTTTTTAAGGTTCTATTTAAACATCCGGGTGGGTACGTATTTTGAGTTGACACACGTGTTTTTTTATGGTGGGTGGTTTAACTTTATACGGTCCGGTATAATATAATAAGTATTTACTTTATGGAGTTATCTTGTGACTTATTGTCGTACAAAATATAAAAAAATCTATTTTTTATACTGTTTATAAAGTAATGTTTTTGATTGCACTTACTCAAATATCATTAATGATCAGATTTATTTATTGATTCAATTCTTACACACGTAACACGAATGCTTTAAGCGACTTACCATGGATTCAGGTCAATGTGTGAGATGTTGTGGGAATGCATTTATTTATTTATCATATTTCAAGGTTGTATCAAATATGACATTCATCTAATTTATTTAAGTTATTTACTAAAGGATTTACTAAAGTGAGGACTAAAGGATTGAGTGTCAACTGTGTGTAGATTACATAATTTGTCAAAATTACACTCTGGTTCCAAAGTAATCGATTATTTTAGTGTTTATGTGTATAGACTACATAATTTCTTAAAATTACAATTTGGTTTAAAAGAAATCAATCATTTAGTGGATATGAGTTACGATCATTATAAGAATAATAAACTAGTAACTCGCCGCGGTTTCACCCACGTAATTCGAGTTAAAAAAAGAATACGGTAACAAAATTTAGCATTTATGTTATTTAATAAAAATGTAGCTTTTCATTATTGTAATGTGTTTTGGAATCGGTTCAGGAGATTTTGAAAGACAGATAAAAAAATAGTGTGATGTCTTATCAATGTATAAAAGATGATGTTGTGACAATAGACAAGGGAATGCTGAGATGTTTTAGACTTGTAGACAGAATGGATTAAAGTAGAATGACTGCACAGATATATAGAACGGAAGTGAATGGAAGAGTGGTGGTATATAACGACCGAGGTGATCATATCTTAACCAGAGATCATATCTTACCTACTTAGAAGAGGATTTAAAGAAGAACCAGGTCACAAGCACCAAGAATAAAGGAGCAAGTGTGAGAAAGGACTAATGTGAGTAAGGGAAGCAAGAGAGGTATGCTAAGATTATAACAAGTGGAGATCTATAGTCTCTGCCTACCCCGATGGGATATCAGCGTAATGTATCAATATATTTATGTATGAGTGAATGTTTCAATCATATTTTTTTTCATTTAAGGACCCCTTGTCACTGTTTATTCGATAATGAAATATAGCAACTCGGTGAAGACGTAGCAATTTATTTATTTATAGTCTCGATCTGGATGTTATCTTTAGATAAATAAATGTCTTACCAAATCTCTCTCTCTCTGTCGGGTCTCCAACTACAAGTCTAAGGATATTCAAGAGAAACAAAAACAAACATTTGCGAATATTTCCATTTATTTTCGTTTTCCAATATTTTAATGAAAACATTTTGACAGTTAGAAAGACTTCATTTAAACTATTTACAATATAACAAACGAACATAAGCAAATAATGTTTTTGGATAAAATTATTAACTAGTAACAGAATCGGATATTTTATATCCGTAAAAATTAAAGTTATCATGTCGCTTTATAACTAATGGTAATTATTTTATTTGCATAATTGAAAATAACTTATATCAAATATTATCAACTTATTCGATGATTATCGTCTTCAAGTTCAATATAAACATTGTTATGTATTACCAATTGTTAAAGATGTTTACAACTTTCTCTTAATTTACTTGTTGATCCGGAATAATTTGCTATACAGATGATATTTTCACTAAGATTGAAAGGGAAATGGATAGATGGTAGAAATATAAACAAATTAAATGTGTAAAATGCAACAAAATAGTTTTCCCGAAGTAAATTAGGCTAAAGTTAAAGGAGCAATTACTAGATAATTCTCTTTTACTTTTTCAAGTTACATATAGTAAACAAGCTGTGCCCGTGACTTCGTCCGCGTGGAATAGTTTTTTTTGGGTACCATACCTTTTTACCTTAACTTATATAAACATTAAACTTCATGTTTATTTATATCGGCTTGAAAATAAGTTTCAAGTTTCTAGCTCCAAAAATTGCGATACTTCCATACATCTTTTCGGATGAAAAGATCCCTCCTTTCCACCCTTCACAACCCTTTTTTCGAATAAAAAAATAGGTCATGACCTTTCTCAGGGTCTAATGATTGTCTTTGCCAAATTTCATCAAAATCAGTTTAGAGGTTTAATCGGGAAAGCGTAACGAACGGAGAGACAGAGTTACTTTAGCATTTATAATATTAGTAGGTATTAAAAGTAGTTATTATTCCAAAAGCGAAATATAATAGAGGTTCACTCATGTTTTTAAAGCGTTTTTTTTAATTATTTAATGTACTAGACTCCGAAATAAGTTGTTTAAAGCACTTGTAATACGATTATCAGACAGAGGATCAATTGCAGAAATAATAATTAAACACATATTTTGATCACCCAAATACACATCAAATACAAAGGTTCATCATTAACATTATCATCATAAATGTTTGTCCTCTCTGAGACTATATATATTATATTATAATAGTGCAGTTTTATGTACAAAATATAGTAAACACAAACACGTGAAAAGAAGTAAATTGTGAAACCATACCGACACTACATATGGTATCGCGATTGTTTAATTTGGGTTCTTTAGTCGATGTATTATAAAAAATCATATTACATAACAAAAGAAAATAATGTAGATGTAGTACATGTAGAACTGAATACATTGCAAGTTGAATTTAAACGGATATGATCAGAAATGTATGTAATATAAGCATTTGGGTCAAGACACTCAAGTGTGGGAATCCTGCGATTGGCAGCTAAGCCTCGGAGGGTCACTTTCGTGCTACATATGGTTAGCAGATCTGTATGAATAAACCATCTATCCGATATCACTTGAAATGTGGAAACCTTCTAGGCACTTTGTGTACCCTATTCTATGTGACGATATTTTTGTTATTGTTCTGACAATATATTGTATATGAAATAGACATTGAGGGCCGATCGTTCCTTTTTCAGGCCACAGATGTAATAACAGATAACAATTCTGATACCATTTATCTGTGGCATTTCAAACACTATTTTGTGTTGTCACAGTTTTTTTTTATGGGCCCGATGGTGTATATGGTAGTGATCCTATCTTGTGCACCAAACGTGTGACGTGAGTTTGATCTCCATCCAGGATAAATATTTATATGATGTTTTTTATGTTTGTTCTTTTGTCTGGGTGTTCAATATGTGTATATGAGTAGTTTGTGTTTTTTTGTCTGATGTCCGTAACACAAGTGCTTTAATCTTATCATGTCGATGTTATAAGATATTGTAAGATTTTTTTTTGTTAATCACCAGTTCCATTTGAACTAAGCCAATAAATATTTTAGAAAGACTTTCTTTTCAAATGCTGTACACCATTATTTTGTGTAATTCGAAAACAACTCCAGGCCGCATTAGAACGAGGTGAATCATAATTCTATACGCGCTGAAGAAAATTGAAGCGTATTCACAGTATTTAAGTAACATATTTGCATGAGTTTGATTTTAGGCAACTTGGTCGACACTAACCACCAAGCTGCTGTTGTCGTGTGCTTTGAATATCGGTCTCCCGTTTTCGTAATGGAGGAGTGTTTTCAAGTTATAGCCAATATACCTACACCAACGATTAAATACAAACCATTTATTGCGGTTCTAAGATATAAACCGCTTAGTATATGGTTTCGTTGTAAATTGAAGTTTTTGATTCTGTACTATTTGAAAAAGGTTAATATTCTAAATATGCTAACTTTTCTCCGAGACATATCATTACATGTTGCACCGCTAGCTCGGTTGTCATAAAACACCAAACTATTGACATATAAAGGAAAAGAATTCTTGCTCAAAGATTCTATTAATGTTTTTAGTATTTCTTGGTAGGAGAAGAAGTTTTTGAATATAAATAACTAAGTATATAAAATCGAAACCATTGTAGTTATAAACAAATAAAACAGCTAATATAAATAGATTGGAAACAATAACATTTAGTCTCTAAGTTTACTAGGAAATCGAAAAAGTATTTTTACAAATTAAAGATTAAAAAGGCATTGTACAATAGACTCAATCAATAAAACGCAGCTGTGAGCTTCTTTTATTCGTACAAAAATGTAACGTGCACTCAGAACAACTCTTCAGGCCATTTAACATCGAATTTTAAAATGCGCAATCAATGCATCGTTACTTATACGGTCAATAGCGCATACCGTCCCAAACGACGGCCATTTGAGCAGAGATTCATGCCTTAGAGGTGAGCTTGTGAGATCGCCGTCAGTCTCGTTTATTTCTGCGGGGTTTATTTTTTATACTATATTATTTATCATGAAGTACCGGCAGAGAAGACTAGTAACACCCTCTGTGGCAGGTGTCGTAAGAGGCAACTAAGATACTGATACCTCGGGTCGGTTCTGAACCCGCCTAGCCTAGCCCGGCAATTATGGGTAATATTCCCCATTTCTTCGTCAATCTTGAAAACCGGTGACGGAAGTAACCGAAACGTTTAAACACATGTTTATATACAAAAACATAATCTTTAAAATTAAATAAACCGCATTTTGAAGCGGTTAAAAAGTAACTTGAACTTAAGTTATATATATGTAAGTATTATATATATGTATCCAAGTATCACGTGATATTGTATACGTCTCTTGACAAAGCTTTAGTTTTAGTTCAAAACAGAGGTTTTTTCTCAAACTAAATAATTTTGTCAGTGTTTTATGACTGTATCTCATTAAGGGTTATGTAATTGTTTATTGCGAAGTTCACGTCAAAGCTTTAGCGCCTTCTGCAGCTAGTGGCGCCACTGAGATAAGCGTGGAAGTGAAAGGAACTAAATTTTGACATTAGCTGGATGTCATACGATTTAAAATAACTCTACGCATGGAGATTACTAAACCAATTGGTAATACAAAACACATGTCAAAAGCTCAAAGACACTTTAAGACACAAATAGGATTAATAACTGTATTATACAAAACATATTTACAGTTTTAACTTTATTTGTATGTACAAAATACTCCTTAATGGACAAAGTAACTATAACACTATCAACGCCTCGATTCTCTCGTATGCTCTTAATTATTTTCATTTTAAATAGGCAGTGATTTTACAGTTTTGTGTGGTCTTAATGCGAGTGTTTTTACAAATCACGCTCTCACCATGGCCACGGATAATAACAATCAGTCGTACACCCGTTATATATTTTAATTAGGGTACACACGCAAACAAAAGCATCGAGGCATTTTCTTCATACTCATATTATCACATTTTCGTGATTATGATTTATAACGACTATTATATTTAACTATATTACAATTTAGGAAGTTATCAATTGAAATCTCAGTTGTGTTTGAAGTATTCCTTGCCAATTAACGTTGACTTTATAAAATGTTAGAACTCGAAACAGTACCAATTTATTGTTAGTAATTACCACTAATATTTTTATATAACTGCGTTTATATTTCTCACAACCATTTACGACTGAAAAATCAAAGGTTCCATATCAATTTCCATAAAACAACTTATTTTTCCATGTAACATTGTGTTCAGTATAATTTCTCAATACTATCACCTATATTATTTACAAACGTAATTTACAAACAAACCGTAACGAAATTCATTACCCTAACTATCTATATCTATTCGTAAATAGTTTACAAACGGCTCGAAAACTTAGTTTTATAAAACGTTTGAGCACTTAGTCTTATTTACACATGTCCTAGAGCTGGGTTGTTTGTCAGAGCGGCGTGTCACGCGGGGTGGTGCGGGGCGCGGGTGCAGGCGCTGGCGCGGGTAGCGGACGCGGGAGCGTGCGGAGATGCTGTAAAGGGATTCCGCACCGGCCGTCGTTGGGCGGAGCGATGGTGGACCCCCGAGGGAGCGTGCAGGATCCGCTGGCGAAGCGCGCAGGGGGTGGTATGCCTGATGTGGCGTTCTGAAACAATAACTATGGTTACTCCTTAATTTTAAATGTACATACATATAACGAAGGTAAATTAACATACTGATATGCCTACTTCTTCTGTATTAAGTGAACATTTTCTCTGACAACTCTGAGGTTTAGTAGGGGGTTGTAAATAAGATTTTTCAAAATACGTTGTTAGTTCTTCATTGATTGTGTAACTCATTTATGTAATTCAATTATCCACATCGACATCACAAACATTAAGAAACTCGTGAAAGAATTAAACATAGCAGAGTATAGAATGATCAAGATTTTATTTATAACTATAAAAATAAATAAAAAAGTTCTTACAACATTATGATAAGTCGCTTGAAGTATTTGTGTAACAGACGTCGTGCGACAGAAGAATCACAAACATGCTACTTAAAAACAAACACAGATAGAGAACAAAGAGAATTATCATCATGTAAATATTTGTCCTTTGTGGGAATCAAACCCACTACCCTTGGTACACAAGATAGAATCACTACCATCTGCACCATCAGGCCCGTCAATTGTCGTCGATTTTAAACCATTTAAATGACAGCAATTCCTATACGGCTTATAAAAAAGTCCACATGAACGAAATTGCACATAACTGCAAAGTTTTTAAACTTGGTGTTATATAAACTCGTACATTTCTGTTGGTTATTAGTCAGAGTAAGCACTTAATGATTAGATAGATACATTAGTAAATACGAAGGTATCTTTTTTTTTGAAATTTATAATTCACAACTAACAAGCAGTCTTGACTTTCAACGAATCCTCTAGGACAAAGCGCACTAGTTATAATACCACATTATTAATCCCACTCTGGTAGCGAAGCTTACACGTGCATACAGAGACCGCGAGTGAAATATTCAAGACGCAACAAGATTTGTGCTACATACGTTAAACGGACGCGTGATCCGACTTCTGACAAGGGCTTAAGTTATTCCGAGTCCGTATTAGACGAAATATTCACTGGAAATCTTGAGGATGATGAGAACCTTGCCATGGATGGGGGGTAACGTTCGACATTTCGACTTTCTCCTCATATTGCATGCGATATTTTATTCGCAGGCATTTTAAAAAAAGGACTGTAAATAATTTAGCATGTAAAACAAAACTTAATAGATCCTAAGTCTGAGTGGAAGTATGTAAGAGATTACAAAATTATCATTAATCGTTTACCGCACTCTGATCAATAAATGGCCACTATTATTTCTATTTTATGAACTTGATTAACTTAATAACTGATCATAGTTTTGTATTTGTTTTGCCTTATGAAATAATGAAGAGGTAGACATCATAAGAAGAACGTCTGCATTGGTACCTCGCTACCATCGTCTTTACTGTCAAACAGCAGTATTTACATTGTTCAAGTCATACGGTTGGCAACGCGTTAGTGATATCCTTGTCATGATACACGACCACAGGATTGTCTACAGGCTGCAGCAATACTTGTTTTCATGCAGACCATACTGTGACAGTTTTTCTAAACATATCGAAAGAAAAGTGACTATGTACAGTGTCTTAGAAAAGCTTGACTTGTGCTGACAGATTGTTTTCATTCCTATACACAATGGCTGTGACTTCTGCGAATGACGATGACTTCTATTAAACCGGGATGTCATCAATATCTTTTTAATTATCAAATTTACTCAGATCTGCGTTCAACTGTTTCATTATAGCTTCTTTTTTAAATGCATTTTTTTTGTCAATTGTGATTACTCAAAAGCACTAGTAAAACATATAGGTATTTGCAAACTTTTTTCAAAATTAATTATGTACTCACCGAAGCCTCATGCATCACAGGATGCGAGGGTGGCGGGGCGGTCCTCAGGGGGCAGTACCCTGGGAGGCCGCCACGAACACCGGCGACGCTGCCCCGAGGTCCCCTACTGCCAGGGGGTGGAGAGATGGTAGATACTTGCTGCTGTCTGTAGTAGTCCATCTGCGGTGAGGAATTACGTAGAATGCCCGGCTGGCCCACAAAATGAGATGTTAGAAATGTAATAATTGTTCTAGGCATTGCAAGCATTGGATATATCTAAAAGACATTACAAAGGGTTAGGATCCCCATAAGTATCTGCGAAGACTGATTGAATTTTTCTAGTAAAATTTACATTATCTTTATTGCAAACTAGCTGTGCCCGCCTTCGTCCGCGTGGAATAAATTTTTTAGGTACCATACCTCCTTACCTTAACTTATATAATCTTTGAATGTCATGTTTATTTATATCGAATCAATGGTCTGAAAAATAAGTTTCAAGTTTCTAGCTCTAAAAATAGCGATACTTCTATACAACTTTTCATTCCTCTTTTGACCCCTTACAACCCTTATTTCTAACTAAAAATAGCCTTGTTCTTTCTCAAGGTCTACAGATAGTCTGTCCCAAATTTCATCAAAATCGGTTGAGAGGTTTAAGCGGGAAAGCGTACGCGTAAAACACACGGATAGACAGAGTTAATTTTGCATTTATAATATTAGTAGTTATGCATTAATTACTAAAACAATAAATGTGTTTTAGGTATTATTTGACTAAAATATCAAAATTTCTGATTATATTACATTACGAATGATTTTACATTTCCGTTGTGACGATAAATGGAATGACGTTCATACAATCATGACTCCTTTTCATCAAATACAGGGCAATATTTCCTACATCTTTTCTTTATAACTCACATTCCTACTAATTGGAGGTAATGTTTTATTAAAGGTAAAGTTAATTTCGGTAACTCAGAGATTGCGTTGTATTTTTAATCTGTAGCTAGTGTATAAGTAATAATGGTGTGGGAAGGACAGTGGCAGTTAGTCGAAAGCAATTATGGACTTCAAAAGCATTAATTTCGCCCGGGAAGGACAAAGGAAGTCGTTTGCGTAACCTTGGAGCTATCTACGCAAGTTTTTAGACTTAACGACGTTGTTAGTTTTGATATGTATGAAAATTGCCGGTTCGGTTCTCACTATAATTTTTTATACATTGAACTGTGTGTTAAGTCTATAAGAGAATTTGTTTATAAAGAATGAAAAATTTTTATACATTCATTATAATATGACTATTAAAGTATTGTTTCATTACTTTATTCAGACCAACAATACTCATAAAAGTTTTTTTCTTATTTGTTGGAATTTCTTAGGAAGTATAAAATAAAGGTTGGAAGGAATAGAAGGTTCTATCTCCAAAATCACAATCTAATTTAATTGATCATTTATTCAGTTCTACAACTAATAGACATTTAATTACGAACAAAGATACATCGTATGACACATGATATATACAAAAAAATTGGGTACACCTCCTTCTTCACTATACAGATTTTTTTTTTAATAATTATTTTTAAAAAGTTGTTCTATTTTTATAGCGTAATATTTTTCAATTTGCATGTTCAGAATCGACCTCCAAGTGTTCTTCGCGTTATTAATTCGATAAACGTGACGAAAGTTTTATCAGTTTATTATTGACGCCTATAGGTACAGATCTCCAAGAGCCAATATTGATTTAAGGGTTGGTTCAGTTGGTCTTATTCTCCATTTTGGGAATCAATTATGCCTCTTACTTCCGAAAAAAACTGAGCAGTGTTTTGCAAACGTATTAAAGTGGGATATATATTGATAGTAAGGGCGGTGGAGCTTTTCCTTTAGAATTATCGTCTAAGGGAATAATATGCCTATTTCAAACAAAACCAAAAATTAAGAATCTCAAATCTTACCTGCATCTGATCGGTATCTGATGGAATAATATCAGGATTCCGATCATCACTCTCACTGTCATCTTTTTCTCGCAACTTATCAGGTGATGCTGGCTGCGAAGATGGAGGTGGAGCGGACCTGGGCTTCCTCTTCGCACATCTCTGTCTGATTGCTATCATGAAGAGGACGAGGACTATCATGAGAACCCCACCCCCGCCCACTGCTGCTGACATCGCACCTGACATTTGGAACGCTGTTCTTGGCAGATCTGTGAAACACAATAATAATAAATACGCGATGTTTTAACATCGGACTCTATTAAAAGATTCTTGCGAACATGAAGCCCTACGACTTGGTATTATGAAATTTCACACGCAACTCGTGTGTACCTTTATATCTAATTGTGTTAAAATAAACGATATATTTGTACACGACCTACAACTAGACTGCTATCTTTCTCGGTACTGACAATGAAAGCGGTGTCAATTCATTGAAAGAAAGAGATTTTTGTATAAGTTTTTCAATAAACCGTATTTAATTATATTAAATTTGTAAACGATTTGATAAATACGACATACTTCACTTTACTAAATATATGTTAAAGAAAATATAATATACTTTTTATCGGCATTAAACCGCATCATAAATCTGTTAAAAGAGTAGTTTTTCAGTAGTAAAATACTAAGTGAATATAATACACGAGAACAGTCGTGTTTGCTTTGTGGCCTTATTTTCTTAGATGCTTGTAACCCTGTGAGACTTACCTAGACTCTTGTCATGCACATGATGTTTCTCCGGGGGCCTCAATGTACTAGCTCTTAGAGGATAAGGATCCCCTCTACCTTTAGCATTATATGCTAGAACGGCGGCTGCATAAGTTCTTCCAGGTTGAAGCCCGACTGCTGTGAATCGGGGCACAGCGCTTGATACATTTGCTACGATTTCCTGTTACGAAAAATAAAGTACGCTATTATTTATATATTGAATATGAATACAAAAAACTATGGACTTCATAAGCATTTTACTATAACGGTTGAAAAGAAAAATAAATACGAAGTCAACCTCTTAAATATTCCTATTACATTTTTAATAAGTTTGTGAATATATTTCTGCCTTACACCATGAAGTATGTTATGAATAACTCGTGAAGCAGGTGGAGTATGCTGTTAGAATTCACAATGGTAAAAATACGACTGTCCAAATGTCTACTTAGATATTTTTCTGACTTCCCGTCTGACTTGCTACACGCTTTCACAATTTTGAAAATGGGCTTGGAATATTCCATTAACATTAACATACCCTTATATAACGCGTGTTTGTAAAACTTGACAACGGCTGAATATCTCAAACTAGATAATTTAAAACAACTTCATAATTATACCTCTACACATGTTGGCATTGTTTCTAGAACATTTTCCGGGTAATTTGTACACGGTTATTATGGTAATTAGCGTGGTAATTATAAGCTACATATTACATTTAATTTTACAAAGGAAATTAAATATTTATCAAGGAGATATCTGCTCGGGAGGCTCTTGAAAATGTTTTAATTTTAAACCGCTGTGTGCTATCATTTTCATCAAATATCCATTATGAAGCGCTCCAAATCTGAATAAGTAATATACATCGAATGAATAAAATTAACATTAAAATAGATGAGCATTTTCATACAAATATTAGTCTTTAGGCTGTTGTGATGATTTATTCGCGTTGTATTCCAATTACTTCGATCATGTTTCACACCTTCAGCGATTTTCTTTTTATTAAATACTCAATACACACAACATCTCATGCATTGACTGACTCTACCTGACAAATATAAGACAGCAAAGGAATCACATATATCTAAAATACATACTTCATATCTAGACACAAAACAATCATAAATATTCATCGAATGGGATCGAACCCACGACCATTGGCATACAAGAAAGGATTACTTTCATCTGCGCCAATGGGCCCCTCAAGATTATAAAATTAAAAAGAGATTGTTTAAGTAGTGTCTCTTATGTATTAATCTGCTATGGCAAAGTTAATATGCGATCTGATTACAACCGCGAGTTGTCGCTAGATGCAAGCCGCATACAACAAGTCCTTAAAGAAATTCCTTGAGAATGATAATGATACATCACACATTGCTGTGTATTACCTGCGTAGCAATATCTCTAACTTCGAGAAGGAAGGACTGCGGCATCCCTCCATTAAATCCTTCTGAACATCGAACTCCAAACGATGTCAAAGATGCATTGACGACAGTACAATTGTGTACTTGATCGGGCCGCCCTGTTGAAAAATATTATATTATAGTAAATAAGTATTTATTATGAGACACCACATACTTAGATAATTTAATATTCGTAATGGTAATCAAGGTAAAATTGGACTTATTACTTTTTGGGCATATTTGACAAGGCCCTGTTTAATAGAAAGGCTAGTAAATAGTTTTTACTTTTAACAATAATCTAAATCATTATCATTATTACAACCATTGAAGGCCTTCCCAAGAAAGGGGGAACTTTCCCACAATTGCCGCGCTGGGCAAGCGTGTCGGCAATTGCAGAGTGCAGCTTTAATGATGGGGATGCTGCTGCCCATCCCCACCCCATGCATTTCAGCTACACTATTTCGGATGGATAAACCGCCACCTGTCGGTTCTGGTACCTTAGTCGCCTCTTACAACTTCTGGTACAGGAGACACTGTTTTGCTCTGTCGATACTTTACGGCTTTGAAGGAATCTAAACAATAGCATCATTATACCTTTTCGACGTCACTTCTAGACGTCGGTAACAGCTGAGAATCTCTAGATATATACATCAAATCAATTAAAAACTATCAATAAGTCTTCACCTGCAGCAATAATGTGGTACACGCAAGGCACCCTCTGCTTCCCTATTCTGTTATGAGCCCAGCATAGAAGGGTGCCGTAATCCATCTCTGTGTGAGGAGTGTAAGTCACGGTGGAACTGGTTCCCGTTCTGGACACGTATGTGTCGCTGACCTCGTTGCTGTTAGCTGTGTTATTGAACGTCCATCGGAACTAAATAAAAATAAAGAATGAGGTTAATTATGTCTGCTTTTATGTTATAATTGCAACTTATATTCCAAATGTGAAGGTAAGTTTGTTTATCTGTTTATTTGTTTATACTTCACACTTAATTTACTCAATCAATCTTCTTGAAATGCTGTATATATAATGAAGAGTACGGAGAAGGACCTAGGTTTTATTTTATACCGAAAATAACGAACTATTTCCGTAATTATGATAATTGATTTTTATAAGTAATACAAAAAGTCAATAGATGGAGTTAAGCGATTTTAAAAATACACTATAGGGTAAAAGATAATCTAATTAAAATATATTTCGATCTTAACTAACTATAATCGGTATACAAAGTTTGTCTCTTAACTCTTGAGGATGCTACTTAATCGATCATCGTAAATTTCAGAAGGCAGCATATATATTATTTTTTTATGTATTTAACTTTATTACACAAAATGTTACAAAATGTACAAATGGCGAACTTGATGCCAGATGGCATTATCTCCCAGTCAACCATTACACAAAAC
>JACJUM010002496.1:13727095-13823201 GCA_020976665.1 Heortia vitessoides | reverse complement strand
ATATACATAAAATAACGTACATCAGAAATATATCATCTCTCATACTAAAAAATGTATTGTTTCTAGGGAAAATTTACCCTGACGATGATGCGGCTTATAATATGATACAAGACCTATTAAAATGGTGTGGAAAATAAAGTATTATGATCGCAGCTTGCGCTAAGAAGGTTTGAAAATGAATTGAGATTTTATAATTTTGATACTTAACTATAGAATATTATTATACAAATAAAATACTTATATAAATAAGTGACAACAACCATTACGAAGGATCTTTAAATTGTTTATTATAAAAACCCTAACAACATAAGTTGTTCGTCGTCTTGTCGGAAATTATCCAAAATAAAAAAAAGAAAATCTAGAATTAAATTTTTAATTTTAAATAAGATTGAAAGAATATTTTTATCTTCATAAGTATTTAGTAAAGTAAAAAGTCATTAATTTTATATTAGATATAGACTCAACTATAATATTATTAATGTTATCAGTTTTTCAACACTTAAAGCCCTATATATTTAAATTTTTTTAACGTACAAACTTTATTTAATGATAAATATTTCAATTCTTTCACTATAAACAAAAACAATACAATACCAATATTAGATCTCTACAAAGCATAAAGCTCACATCGCATTATTAAGTTACCGAGAACGCAATGAACTCATAAATTCCAGATAATAAATGTATCAAATGTTACATCTACAAACATAACGTTCTCAAGCAAACAAATTGCTTGTTCAACAAACTAGTTTTTCTCGACATTTACATAGCTCCGTACTATAAATCATTTTGTCCTCTACATAGTCGACGACCGGCGAGGTCACATCTAAAAGCTTCTATAAACGAATATAAAAAGGTTCAGGTGTTTGCTTATAATGTTTTAGTTTGGTTGAATGGTGTACCGCGAGATACGCGGGCGGCTCGAATCGCTTTCCTTTTAGTGAAAACTAGTTTGCGCAGGATCCCACCTCTTTGTAAATATAATTTAATACCTACTTTCAGATCAGGAGATCGTATCCTAATTTAAAAAGGTATGTTTTTTATGAAGCAATATGACTAAGATATAAATCGCTTAAAACACCAACACAAAATAGAGACATCAGAAATGTAATACCTAAATACATATTTACAATCGAACAATCACGAACATTGATCATAAAAATATCCGTACTGATAATCGAACCTACGACTTTTGGCGTACAAACTAGGAACACTAACACATGCGCCAACAGGCCTGTCAAAATATAAATATTAAAACAGAGTCGCTTTCCGGTGACTGACTCTATGTATGCGTAGATTTTTAAAATTAAGCAATGGATGTTTATGTGGTTTTTTAAATATATATATAAAGCGATTAAAAAAGGTTTAAACCACTGACAATGCGATAATGATAACAAACATTACTATATTTATCATCATTATCATACCATCCATCAGAAGTCCGCTCCTAGACATAGGAAGGCGAAGGCTCCTCCTATAGAAAGGCGTAATTTTGTCCGTAATTGCCACGCTGTGCAAGCGTGCAGCTATTGCGACGGGGATGCTGCTGCCCATCCTCGTCCTGTGCATTTGTGCTGCACTGCTACGGGTGGATATACCGCCATCTGTCGGTTCTAGTACTTTAGTCACCACTTACGGCACTTGGTACAAAGGGAACTATTCTACTCTGCCGGTACCTCACTACATATATTCATATATGTAAAAATAAATAATTAAGACCGAAGAACTGTTTTCAAGATAAGTAGCTTAAAGCACTTGTGTTACGGCTATCAGACAATAGAGGAATTACAAATATAATACTTAGATGTATAAAAATAGCACCCTGACACAGAACAAAAATAAATTTTCATCATATAAATTTTTTTTTTGACGCACAAGATAGAATTACTGCCGTCTACGCTATCGAGCCCCTTAAACCCGTTATGTAACCTACACAAGAATTTAAATGTGTTAAAATTTCTGAGACACGAGATAATGTTTCGGGAGGAATAATTCTCTTTGTTTTACTGGAGCAGTGCGATGCGGGGTATGCGCGATTTACCTAAGAAGCGCTGATTTACGGGCAACAAACACTTTCGGGGGAGATTAGTGATAATAGTTGTATTAAAACTTATTCAATCTAACTTTCATGATATAAGTTTTTACACTAATCCATAAAGTTGAAACTTGGACCAAAACGTTGAGAAAGGTAAGCCTCCAGTTTTTAGAGGTTCACTGAAAAACGATCAAAGCCTGTTTGCAATTTCAAATTTCGAATGCTCAAGAGATTTACATATATGAAGCAAATTTAATCTCAGTAGAGACTAATAAGAAAATTATATTCATATTTTTGGATAAAAATATTGTTTAACTTGCTTATAAGCAAAGAGTCATGGTACTGAAATCGATGGGTCCGAAGACGGTGTCGTACTCGGTGTCCCTTGTATTCATTATCATTTATTGTATAATAAATCAGAGTCACATTAATGTAATGAACATATATATATATATATATCGTAGTGATCCCATCTTCCGCGCATAAGGTCGTGGGTCCAATCCTCCAACCAAGACAAACATTTATGCGATAACATTTGTTCTGTCTGGGTATATTTATTAAAACTTACATTTGTTTTTCCTCTTTTTTTTTAATGTGCGTGACTTATTTTAGTGTCAGGTCAACGTATTGGATGTCGTGAGAATTTATTATTTAATGTTGTCTAATACCCATAAACACGATATTTAAGCTAAAATTATTTCTGAATGAGGTATGAGTTTATACTTGTGATTACACATATATATATTTATGTATGTCAATCTTCCACTAGCTCTAACATTATT
The DNA here is from genome assembly GCA_020976665.1 of Heortia vitessoides. Taxonomy (NCBI): domain Eukaryota; kingdom Metazoa; phylum Arthropoda; class Insecta; order Lepidoptera; family Crambidae; genus Heortia; species Heortia vitessoides. The sequence continues at coordinate 13,820,384 of JACJUM010002496.1, read as the reverse complement.
TCTATCCAAAGGTTGCCTGTAACAGATTGCATTTTGCGATAAGGTCTTGTAATTTGTTCTTTTACCTATTATTCCATATTTTTGTAATGTACTTGTGTTGTTTTCATCGGTGTACAATATAGAGTATATTATTATTATTAATACTTACGATAACTTCGGGGGGATTGGCGTCTACATGACACGTGATATGGGCCCGCTCCTGTTTGGCAACACCGTGCACTCTCTGCTGTGAACTCCGGCATGTGGGTGCGTCTGTTGAAGAAAGAATTAAAGTAAATAATCTTGATTTATTTGTGACAGAATAAATATGTGGAAAATATTGTAAACCCTTGGAATTATATTTAAATAATTTTCACGCAATATCTCATACATTGATCTAACTCCGAGGTAAGTCAGTTAAACACTTATAATACGGAGATCAGATGACAAGGGATTCAAAATGTAAAACTAAAATATATTTTGGATATAAAATAAACACAAATATCATCATATAAATGTTGGTACTTGGTAGGGATCGAACCCACGACCCTTGGCGCATAAGTTAGGTAGTGATCCTATATACTCATGCGCTAAGGATCGTGGGTTGCGCCACCTGCGCCATTTGGCCCGACAAACATCGGAATAAAATTTTAGAGCTCTTTATTTAAAGATAATTTGTAAAATAATACCAACGACAGTAATTTCATTCAACGTAGAATAAAATATAACTTGAAGGAATTGTACTAAGCTATTAAATCGGGTTACAGTCTGACTAGCGAAATGTAACAGGTAACAGCGAAAGTTGTAAAGTAAATTTACTAATGGCTAATGGCTTCCATTACGTATTTTGTGTAACTAATGAAGTATATTATATGTACGAGTTAAAGTTAAAACTTCTAATGTAACATAGTAGTTGGCTTATATAGAAATTCCTGGTGCCGTCCTAAATTTGTATAAAGTTTCGTTCTTAGTAATAATGTTTAATTAACTTGCGTTAGTCTGTTTCGTGTATTTTCACAATTGTGATTTACCCGCAGAATTCATTTTTACATTCGGTACAAGATAGAAAGCGTCACTGCAGTCTGTAGACGCTCCACTTCACAAGGATATCAGTAGCGTTTTGACAACTTTCTAACTTGAAGATATTACGTTATACTTTCTTGTAATCTCTCTACCACTCTCACCTTTAAAATCATAACACATCAATGAGAACAATGCTGTTTCCAAATTTAAAATATGTTCAGTAAAAAAAAAGGCCACGCAATACATGTGACCGCTTTTGTTTCCGTGAAATCGACTGTAACCATTCTGAAATAAAACTGAACTTACAGAGCACGTCAAGCGAGAAAGGCTTGCTTTCTCCATCACCCTCTGCGTTGAAGCCAACGCAAGTGTAGTTTCCAGCTGTTCTTCTTCCAACGCCTTGGAGTACCAGGGACTGATTGCTGATGATGACACCTTGGCCTACGTTGTGAAGTAACGTCTTGCCCTGGCGAGTAAAAATAAGTAAATTATAATATTCGCTCACATATATACTAAATAATAAATATCTTAATGTAGTAAAATAAACAGAGAAATGTTTTTTAATTCTTTTTATAGTTTAAAGGGATTTTATGCCCATAATTGCTACACTGGACATTTGTAGGGGCAGTAAACATGGATATTATTGTTAGCCCCCACCCTGTTGAATTAGAACTACGCTCTATCAGATGAATATACCGTCATGTGGCAGTTTCGTTGCAACCCTGCGTGTGATTGTGGGTGTTCTAGTGAGTTAGCACCCAAAATTCAAAATTTGCGCCGGCGCACTATGCAAAGTTTATGGCGTTTAAAGCCAAAACGCAACCAAAACTTAGCTTTACAAAATAAATACATTTATACAACATCTCATATGTTAACCTGAGTCCGAGATTAGTAGCTTAAACCACTTGTGTTATGGCTATCAGACAACAGAGCAATTGCAAATGCCATAACTCCTATCAACACACACTAGTACATGATTCATCTACAAGTGTGTCAAGACTCTGTAAACAACGTGTACTAGCCACACAAGTGCACTCGGGCGCAGTCTATCCTCTGTTTTGCAGCCCTATTAACGACGCTAATTTGACTATAGCCTAAAAGGCGCCCTTGATTGCCGTTGGTCACGTTCTGACCTCGTGACCTTTACGGTTCGCTAGACATGGATGCCTCTTGTACTTGTTATCATGCTTATCAATAAGTGCACAGGGTCACTCAATAAATGAACAGCCTGCCCTATTCTCACCGATGATACTGAATGTCTGAGTCGTTGATTATTTGGTTTGTGTCAGAAAAGAGTCTTTTCACAAAAATCCGCGATACAATTCAAAACTACTAGCATTATTATATCGTGAAGTCAGCTGATATTCGATAAAGAAAGGTACATTTAATAAGTGACCTAAATCTAGCAAAACATAGGTTATACGCATAACAAAAACATTGTATTTCATTAAATGTGCAGAAATCCAAAAATAGAATCTAATCTTCAAATTAAAAATAGTAAATAGTCGAAAATAGTAAAAACTCTTGTAGAATTGTTTAAAGTAATACTTTATTGAAATATACACAGGTTATTTTAAAATATATTGTCCGTGGTGTACCGCTAGAGTAATAAATAAGAATTAACCAGGTGTCGCCCGGAACTACTGAGATACTGGCACTGACAGATGGCAAAAACAGCATTGCCAAAATGTAAGAGGGCAAGGTTGGGCACCCTGTTGCCGAATTACACTCTTCAATTGCCACTACATCTTCCCAGCCTGGCAATTATGAGCACATTCTTCCTTTCTAGGAGAGAGAGAAAAAGTTCAGTAGCGTACTACGGCTGCTTTGATGATCACAACAATTTAGAATAAAAAAATAACAGTTCACGGGCACTAACTCCGTTTCTTGTAAGACTTGAATAAAAATTGTAATAATTAGTAGATGTATTAGTCTTATCATCAAATACTATATTAGAAACTACTCGTGACTTGTTTGTAAGAGACATAACACCAAATTTTTAGTTTCAGTTTTTTTCCGAAACAACTAAACGAATTAAGATTTTTTTGAGAGCGAACGAATACGAATCTGGTCCAATCGATCAAAAACGTGACCGCAGCCTTTAGACACTCGTATCATCACAAACAAGTATGTCACTAATCTTGTGAACTGTAGATACTGTGCCATATTTAACCCTTACCCTTCAAACAAGGTCACAAAATTTCTAACACGGTTATTTGGTGGTGACATTGAGGTGCCTATGCAGATGACGTTTATAAAAGGTCTACCTTTTCTTTAGTAAAGCTTAACCCAGATTCACATCTATACCTGGATTCTTTGATGTAGGATATAACTTAAAAATATCTTTTGATAAACAAACACATTAAAATTAATTTTGTCCGACATTTCTTGTCTTGCTTTCTCTACACTAATTACTTGTTTATTACAAGCGTCGGTAAATTAGAGTAAATTGCAATTCATTCATAACAACAAATCTATAACACACCAATTATTTTTTTTACAATGGAGCTAAGTGCTATTTGTGGAGTGAGTTGGGAAACAAAGTTTATCATCATTATCATATTAGCCATAAGAAAGAGCGAACTATACCCATAATTACCGCGGCGAGCAAGCGTGTCGGCAATCGCAAAACGTAGCTTTAGTGCAGGGATGTTACTGCCCATGCCCGCCCTGTGCATTTGAGCTAGACTGCTTCCGACGGATATACCGCCATCTATCGGTTCTGATACCTTAGTTGCCTATTGTGACACCTGGTGCATGGGGCGATAGTGTTCTACTCTGTCAGTAAGTTATATTTATGTTACATATTGAAATGTATGAGATAAATGGAGCAAGTCATGTCCAACATGAATGCGTTTATTCAGTGATAAAATATTTTTGAAGGATTAATTAACCGTTTAATTGTACAGTGGAAAATTCCACTTTCAGATATACAAGAAAATAGATGTAATGTTTCCAATTTTGCTGACAACAGTTTTTTGTTTAGCTGCTGCTTTATATTATTTTTCCTTTCTTGTACGCCAAAGTTCATGTGGTGGGTGATCAAGTTGACTCAGGTGATCAGTTCACTCAGGATAAATATATATATATATATGATAATATTTATGTGTGTTCTGTGTCTTAATGATAAATATCTTTATTTAAGTATTATATTTATGATTTTTTATGATCTGTAACACAAGTGCTCGAAGCGACTTATCTCTGAATCCGGTCAATGTATAAGATGTTCTTTGAATCAATTTATTGTTGTTTATAATCTCTACAAAGCTTGTCACTGCATATAACTACGAAGGCTTTGGACACATTTAATCAATAAACTTTAATGATGGAGTAATCTTATAGGCAGACAGTCTGTAACCGCTCACAGACAAACGAAATATTTAAGAACTTAAACCACTTTGTTTTTCGGTATCTCAAAGTTGGCATTTAAATGTTATTGTAATTTGCAAAGAACAAGTTTAATAAACTATTTTAAATGTGTAAATAAAATCGTTATAGACGAATTTCAAATAAGGTCATTGTAAATATCAAATTGAATTAATTTGGATACAGTTTTTATATTAGATCAGTCCAAAAACTAGTCTGGTGTATTTTTTATTAGACCAGGTCAACTTAAGCAGCATTACCGCAGCCTATAGACCCTTGAAATATAAATAAAACGTGCAAACCTTGTAACTTGAAAAATATTATGTTAGACTAAACATTGAGAAATTACTTTGTAATGAATACCCAATAATTTCTCTGCACTTTTTTTTCCTTCCAAACTAGAACACATTAATGCAATCACGTAAAAGGTGAGAGTGAGGTACCAATATAGACGATTTGTATCTAACTCACATAAATTCGTCTGCATTATGTTAATATTGCGGGTGGTAGAACATAAAGGCCTTTATTATTTGCGTCATAGTTTTATGTCAATATTTTCCGTAGGACTCACACTCCACGTGAGATTTATTTTACACAGCGACCCAGGTGTTTAGGATTATAACAATTCCATATTCTCCCCTTGGATTATGTCATCCAAATCTAGAATTTCAAAGTCAGTCCCAAGTTAAGCCATGACTGTCTTGTTGATAGACTTTCGCATATTTATCAGTATCCTCGTCCATTAGTATGAAATTTTATTTATAAATTTGATAATATCGATTTCATATGCTTCAAAAGCTTTATCTTTTAAGCATTATTCTTCTAATCAGAAGTAAAAGAACCGTAGAAGAAATATGTTATCGATACATGTCTGCGGCATGAATTGTGGTAAATAATATGAGGTCCTCCTTTTCGAACCTGACATGGTGCAGCTAATATAACGATGATTCCTTTCACGTACTTCCGCCCAATATTTGTAAGTTTATGTAATCACATGTTTTACATATTTAATAAATATTTGTTTTGCTACAAATGAAGCTGTAAAATATGAATAATAATGTTTTATTTATCTTTATATATTTATTTATTTTTAACTCTCTTTGATTGAATTCCCTTTCTAAGTATATATAGGCTGTGCCCGTAGATTTAATTTTACTTATAATCAAATTTGTTCATAGTTATCAAGTATTAAAAAATGTTATATTTTTTACATCTATTATATGTTATGAGTTTGTAATATACACAAACTTATAACATATTACAATTACTTACGGTTTATGTTATTTTTTTGTACTAAACTAAGAAAGTAATGTTCTATTTGTTTAATGTTTAACATCTTCGTTTATCGTCTTTGAATTATGATCCATGATAAAATTGTTGTTACTTACATTGTGCCTCCATTCAACTTTGTACACGTATGGGTGGGCTTTAATGATGCAATCGAAGTACACGTCAGTTCCCTCTCTGATGTTCTTTGGGTCAAGATTGGTCCCCAACCGGACTGTTGTCTCTGGTACATCTGTGAGGAACAAAATTATAGCTTAATGTTACAACTTTTTTGTTAATATGTAGATTTATATTTTCTATTTCATAGGCAGTAAAGGAAAAAAGCTGGCCATTAGATCAAAAAACTATTTATAGTATATTTTAAAGTCCAAAAGATCACAAAAGCTGCAGTCAAATGAGACTGAATTTTGCAAACTGTTTACGATTGTAAAATTTTAGCGATGAGTATATTTTCCAGCGGAACAGAAACGCGATTCGATGCTGAAAATGTCCAAAGGCTATGAAGATCCTTTTGCATATCAGATAGTCTTTAAAACCTTTTTGCAGTGGTTCTAATGCAATAAAAAGCCAATAATATTACATTTATTTTGTTTTGGTTCTTGTATTTGACATATATTCTTCATACATAATTACTATTAGCTGTCTAGATCGTTCTCCTTATCCTCGTTCCTTCGTGAGACAATAGGATCTAGTTAATATTAGGTGTAGAAATTTTTGATTTTTCGTGCTATAATTGGTTGGAATTAGTACACATTTGTTAAATATAAAATTTCCTCTAAGATGCACACCAACTGTTGTAGAAAGCTTTTCAGTATTATACTTAATTAAAAACTACCTTTTTTTTAGCGCTATCTATGAAAGAACTCGATCATTTTATGTTACATATACGTGATTTCTTCACGCGTTAAAAGCGTGGTATTTCTGAAATTCTTTGAGCTCACGAACAAAAAGTATGTATTATACTGCAATAGTAATATCAATATACAATAGTAAAATCAATGTAGTGATATACCCGTCAGAGTGGAATAGTACCTCCCCCGTACCAGGTGTCGTAAGAGGCGACTAAGGTACCAAAACCGACAGAAGGCGGTATGGTATATCCATGCAAAAAAGTCTCTCTGCGATTGCCACAATGCTTATCCAGCGCGGCAATTATCGACAACATACCCCTTTTCTTGGGGAAGCCTATGTCCAACAGTGGACTTTTAATTACAATGATGAACAACATATTATGTAGATTTGTATTTACGATTTTTTCACGCACATTTGAGTTGTATAGGAGGGATTTATAGCAAAATCATTTTTACTTTTTTATAATAAATACTATTTGTTCATTACGTTACGAAAAACAACATACCTTAGACATGTGACGAATAAAGACGGCTATGATACAATGTCTTTAAAAATATCAAAGAGGTTCTAATACTTGAGCTTTTAATGTCTGTAATCTGACATCTTACTTAACGTGTTTTCACATTTCATCTGAAATAATGGGTGAGGCTTGCAGTACTGATTTGTTTAAACTTACATTGTATATCTAACGTCCAGTCATCTTCTAAAGCTGCCACTGACGGCATTTGTGGGTTGGATGCTCTGCAGGCCAACTTCGCCCCAGCATCAGCTTTCGCGAGCTGAAGAGACACTGTCGAAGTCGTTGTGTTACCGTCTGTTGACAACTGTTGACGAAAAAGTTTCCAATCAACTTTCGCGTTATATCATCAATAGCTTTAAGGGTTCTTGGAGGGTTGCTTGTTTATAAATAATAAATGCGCCTTGAATATTGATGTTCGGAAACCACGAACGTCTGAAGCACTAAACTTTCAAGTATACTGTGACGCTCCTAAATTTATTTGAAACTCGTTATTTTCTGGATAGATTTTATTTTCTCTTTACATGCTCGGCAATGTAATCATCTCTCACTGTTCCAGGTATCGTAAGAGTCGTATTGTAAGGTACCGTAACCGATAAATGGCAGTATATCCAATGGCGGAAATGCAATATTACCATCAGGAAGTGACGGTTTGCGATCACCATCACGCCTATCCAGCGTGGCTATTATGGGTAAAATTGCCCCTTTCTTTCTTTCTTTCTATAGTTAGCAGCGGAGAGACATGACGTACAGCGTAATAATTTCAAACTGAATGAAAATAGAAAAGTGTCACACAAGTGCAAACTGGTATTGATAACACTGATAGTCTGATATGTACCGAACAAACATGAAATTAAATATATAAAACAAAGAGTATTTTTTTTAAACTCATGCTAAATTCGCTACCAGAAATAAATAAAAAAAATAACTTTTTATGTATTAATATAATCGTAAACCAGCGTACAATATTCGGTATTTCCTTACAATCCTTGCAAATTCACGATTATTTATGATGTTTTATATTTTTATTTATTTATACGAAAAATTGTGATTCAAATTTCAATACTATAAATAGATTCGTAAGGCATCTTATACAGTGGCCTGCTTCCGATGTACAAAATAATATACATATATGCATCTATTTAACAGAAATATATAACAAACATATGTAATTGTGGGGGTTGAATCCACGGATCTTGGTGCTACCTAAATATCGAGCGCTTTCGCGTACATTAGCGCTTGGTGTTCCTTACATATTTAGTTAAGTTTTAAGTTCAACCGTTGTCGATATGATTATTATTTAAGTTATATTTTTAGAGATCAAAGAATTTTCTTGTTCATATATATTTCAAAAATCCGGACACAAATTTTAGTACAAAACTCCGTTATAGTGGCAAACATTTTGTAAATTCTCAAGCAAAGATTCAAGATTGCGTGTTGTTAGAATCAACAGAAGATATATCCGTGAGAAAACTCCGCACAAACACAACTGCAAACATTAACCGTCCGAAGAAAAACGATCCATCCTATAAAAACTGAATCAGGCTTCCTTGATTGTAACTACTTTAGTTTTTTTCGCTTAAGACAATTAGCCCCATATTTTTTGCCGACCCCGCTGTGAGGATATTCTTTATTGGAGTTCCTTTCTGCTAAGAAAACTCATAGGGAAGTATTATTTATAATCCAGTAGATTCTGTCTGTTCGTTCAAAGTTTTATACCTTGTTTTATAACAAAAAATGATAAGAGCTCCATTATTACATTTGTTGTCTAAACCAATTCAGTATTAAAAGATAGTAACTAGTAAAATCTGTGAGTTAACGGGTGGGGTAGAATAATACCTCCCTCTTTATCAGGTATCGCATAAGGCAACAAAGGTACTAAAAGTGACAGATAGCGGTATACCCATCCAAAACAGTGTAGCTAAAATGCACAAGGCAGGGATGAGCAGCAGCATTTCCGATGGGAAAGCTGCGCTATGCGATTGCCAACACTCTTGCCCTGCGCGGCAGTTATGCACTATATTCCCCTTTTTTTGAAGAGGCCTATGTCTAGCAGTGGATTTCCAATCGCTGATATGATAATAATGCTGAGATAGAGTAAATTGTAAATACTAGTGTGATATCTGATTGCATACTATAGCATTTTACTTAATATGTGCGGTCATTATAGTATGGAATTTTAGTAATATTTTTTTTAGCTTTAAAATCTAACATGTGTAATAATCTATTTACATTTATATTTTATAATTTTAGTTGTAGCTATGTTTAAGCATTGGTTTAGAAATCCAAGCAAATCATCTAAACCTTTAGTCCGTTTGTAACCGCGTTATGCAACAACAAATTGTCTTTACATAACCCTATCTTCAGAAAATGTCGAGAGTGCAACTTGTTATGTAACATTGCAAGTTGTGTGCCTGACACGGAACATCGCTAAGTAAATCAGAAGTAGCCATTTATACCATTCTTTAGAATTCTGTGATTACTTGTTTCTTGTTTTCCACTTTTTCTCTTTTTCCTCCATTAATATAATTACATATTTAGTTTATTATAATTTGCATTTTATTTATAAACCATAATATTTATGTAATAGCCATTCGAAGTCCACTGCCAGATGTAGGTCTACCCAAGAAAGAGGGAATTTTACCTATAATTGCCAACACGCTTGCCCAGAAAGCGTGTTGGCAATCGCACTGTTTCAGATAGATATACCGCCATCTGTCAGTTCTGTAATCTTAGTCGCCTCTTACGGCACTTGGTACAGAGGGAGGTATCATTCTGCTCTGCCGGTACCTCGCGGTTATATTGAAATACTTCAAGCCATATTTCTGGGAAGAAATGTCAACTGACAGTGCGGAGTGTTTGCAGAATACAGCCTTATGGTCAAATAGGACACTTTCGTTTGGACTCTTAAATTTCTTTACCATAGCATTACCTTTACAGATAAAAATCCCTAAAATATGAATCTGTTGGCTGGATCTATATCCTACCATTGAATGCGAAGTCTCAGATGGTACTTAAAGTATATGTGTAATAAAAAAATTCATAGGCTACTTTTCATCCCAAAAATATGTTGAAGTTTAAATCTAGCTTTTTACATTTCTCTAAGAAATTGGCACGATTTAGCTAACAGACACACAAGTGTTATATCAGAGTGACATAGACTTCTTCCTGGATTAATAAAAGCTCCTCTGGGATAAAATGAAGAACCTGATGCTGCGGAATAAAACAGCAGAATCGCGATGAACGCAGGACACATACAACCGATCCAATTGGAAATCATTTGGAGAGGCCCATTTTCACCAGTAGACGCCCTGTGGATGACCATGATTATAAATAAATACAAGACAACGATAAAACAAAGATCCCAGTCCTTGTGATAGTAAAGTTACATTTCTTATGAAAATCGTTCTTGTTCTTTGATGCCATTTTCTAGACTAAAAACGTGTCTCGATCTGTACAACGTACATTTGAAACAAAGTAACATTTGAAAGTCAACGTGATACAATGGCGGGTATACTTGCTTTCAGCTTGTCCTTGACAATTTTTCGTATTACCCCTCCTTTATTTCCTTTGAATAAATTCGTCCGCAGCCCCGGGGATTGTCAGGGCCTTATATCCGCACATTTCGGTGTTGCCATGTGAAAAGTACTTTTGTTGTATCTTATCTTAGCCGTTGTTGAGGCAACAGTGGCTTGTTCGCCGGATTTAGAGATTATGTTCTGGTTTATATCAATCTTTATTTATTTTTTATTTTGTTATGTTTAAATTGTAGCTGTTTTCTAGACAATTACTATTTATGGTAAAAGATGAACTAAATTTTTTGTCAGTATGACTGTATCAGTTGGTTTTGACTAAATAGAAAATGTAGCTATTTTTAAATGGTGTATAACAATAAATTCACACAGCAGCTCATTTATTGACTCTGTGATAAGTTCCTTAAAGCACCTTTATTACGACAACAGAGAAATCACAAATATACTCAAATACTTATATTTATCACTCCTGCACAATACAAGTGTTTATTTAATAAATAATTATATTTTAAAATTGACTAGTACTTATATTATAAAATTAAACTCAAATCAAACTGAAAAGTACGAATATAACAGACGATAATGGGATGACACATAATTGTAAATGTATATGAGGTCATATATGTACATTATTCGGTTTCAAATGCAGAATTAGTTTTCGTTGTGCCACATACATAACCACAAATATCAAAGGTCCGGAAGTCAAAACCGCGACTACCTACTAATCTATTTTACTGCACAATTAGGGTCAATTTTCATGATGTGTGATTTTTGAATTTTTTTTGTAAAAAATTTTCTGGATTCTCGTATATTGTAAAATGCACAATAATGTTTTTTTTATAAAATATATATCATGTTAAGCATTTTTAACGTAAGTAAGTCTTACTTTGTACATAAGTCAGACCTAGCAGGCAAAGGTCATGTGCATAGGTACCTCACACTCACCTATTCAACCACCAACAAAGCTGTGCTCGCTTTGCTTTGTTCCGGTTTGAAGGGTGAGAAAGGCAGGGGAATTATTATTATTTTAAATACCTTAAGTCACAAGGTTAGTCGCGCTCGTGATATCTTTACGATATTACAAGTGTTTATAAGCAATGGCAATGCTTGTATGCTTCCTTATTGACCTAGTCCAATAAAAAAAATAATAAAAGAGTATAAAAAGAACTAAAAGAAAACTGATTCTAAAACTTTAAACCACATCTAAGCACATATGCCGAGTAAGATGGCGCGTTCAGTTTGTCCTTATCTTGTAAGGTAAGGGTCATAAGGGTCATGGATTCAATCTCCAAGCAAGATAAACATTTATGTAAGAAAATACTTATTTACTCTATGTTTGTTTTAAATATATATATATATGTATTTATATACTATATAATTGATTCCTCATATATACTATACCGTAAGCATGTATTAAATATAATCGGTTCAGTAGTTACAAGTTCATCCCGGGCTAACATCGTGACTGAAGCTTTTTATACATATAAATGTAAAATGTATGATAAAAAGTTGTCTATTTTATTATGTACAACTTAAACACTAAAATGACCCAGAAATAATTTTCAGTTTTAGAAATGTATAAAAGACACAAGATTTTTAGAGATACCGAATAAGACTATTTTAAAAGTTCTTTTATCAGCATAATAAATTAAACCTTTGCCTACTTTTCTGAGAAACATTTAAGGAAAATGTTTTTTTAATTTATTGCTACTAGAGTCTCAATTCCTTAAACTTGTTATGTATTCGATTATTTGTTTGTAATTGAGAGATTTACCCAATTATAAGAATCGAGTGGCTTTTCTTATAATTTTCGGTCTCAATGCCCTAATCCGGAGCAAGGTCATATGTTCCAAAAGTATATCTTTTAAAGAGAATTTCAAATATAATGTTTTCTTACATTTACGCGGTATTTACCAACAAAAAAGTCCTTACTTAAGAGATTCAAAACGCGGTTAATTTTAAGTTTTGTCGTCGATTTTAAGTCATCATTATCATCATCATCGTTATCATATCAGCTATAAGCCGTCTACTGCTGGACTTAGGCCTCTCCAAGTAATCTCCAATAGGACCGGTAGTATGCAACCTGTGTCCAGCCTGATCACGCGGGTTTAATCAGATCGTCTGTCCACCTTGCGACCGAACCGACAGATGGCGACCTTCTTGAGTCTAATATAGGGGACAGTACTATCCTACTCAGCTGGTATCACAAACTATAGCTGTGTATAAAAAATCTTCAATCATAACGAACTAGGTCAATATGAGTTTGTTTCGGTTAAAATTAAAACAAACTGTGAGTAAAAGTATGTAGCCTGCATCAGTTTGACGATACAACGTATTTTAATTGCAATCTGCCTGAATAAGGTCCGTTAAATCATGTCATCAGACTATAAAATGGGTCCCAAAGAATCTGTATATACATACATCATTTGTACATTCATGTAGACATAAACTCAAGGCTTTTTTCCACCGGAGTAAACAGAGACTATTACCATTTAAATTGTCTTGATGTTTTCTTCTTTATCAACATCATAATTGAAGTATCTTTTAAAAGTCCACGGCTGGTAAAGTATAGTATCTTATATAACTTTACCAAAACTGTATAAGATGCTATACTTTACCAAATTTAAATTTTTCAGTCTACGACATTCTATATTCTCTAATATAATCTCGACGATTTTACTTTTGACATAAACGGTAAACAAGCTGAAGATTTGAGCATATGGTTGAAGTTATAATATAATAAAAAAATCCCACAACATCTCATACATTGACCACACTCGATACTAAACATTTATCTGCTAAAGAACAAACCATATTCTTGGTAACTTTTACTTCACGAGCATATACACTACTAGTGAACTTTAGCATTAAAACCCATATATTTTATCAAATTGTTATAATAATACTGACGAAAACGATTATTTGCTTAATAATTTACAAAATTGTGAAAGTAAAACTACCTATAATTAGGTTATTTTACTTAGGTGCCCGTTTTTTGCAAATAAATGTATTATAATTGCACCTACTATTATGTAATGTGAGTTACGAGTATGTTGTCTTTAAATACATATTCGAACCCTTTCCAAAACAAATATTTATATGATAAATCTTCGATTTTTTTTGTGTGTCTGGGTGTTTTATTTGTATCTTAGTATTTGTACTTAGCTGTACTTAGTTGCTTATTTCGGAGATAAGTCAATATACAAGATATTATGTAAACGTATTTATTAATATATGTATAATTCATTTAATTAATCTTTAGTTTTATTCGTCAAAAGTATTTTTTTATTTCTAGCTCAGTGGTTGTATCACAGAGATTGCATTAAACCGCTGCGGCAGTAATAACAGCAATTATTACTTTCAAATAATATTTGATTGGGTAGAGTCACTCTACCATATCGGAACATGACTCGTAATCTCTATATAGTGAACGGAGATTCATATATAAAACATAAGAGGGCCGATGCCCTTCGGAGCCCTTAGTAATTGGCATAAGCCCTTTCTGAGGGCATTAACATAATGATACCAAAAGGATCCACCCGAATTGTAGAGATAAATAATATATTATATGCTTTATACACGTCCGCTTAGATATACAGATACGAGAGATAAGAGATAAGTGACTAACTGATAAATGAATGGGTTTTAAAACGTCGTCCATTGACCCGTTTTGTTTTAACACAACAAACTTTTTAAAGGTTTTCACTTAAACATTAAGGAATGTAGAACTAGCTGATATTAGTAGATGTCAGCTAGTTCACGTGGTAATCTGGTTCGTATTGCTAGTCACCGTAACAATCGTAGGTCGTCCATAACACGTCCACTGCTAAACATAGGTCCCCCAAGAATTTTCTTGCAGGATTAATTATATGCGGTATTTTTCCAGCGTAGTTCTGGCTGCAATTTTAGTCTGTTTATTTTGTAGGTGGGAAATCCAACGCGTGGTCTCCATTCCACAAATCGTCGTCCCCATTAGTTTTGTCTGCTATGTGACCTGCCCACTGACATTTTAAATTGCTAGTCCATACGGCTATGTTGGTAACTTTGACAGTTGAGCCATTATAAAATATGTAAATACATAGTACAAAAATAGAATAAAATAAATAAGTTTTTTTAAGAACACAGCGATTCTGTTTGGTTGAACATTAATTAATAAGTGAAAGGTTCTAGAGAAACAAAAGTTAACCATAGATTTATTGAGACTACATCTAAAATAATCTAATAATTACTACTACACTATTATATACTATTATCACTTATAGATCACGTTTTTTTTTTGCAAGATTAGAGTAAAATTTAAAATTATACTATTCAACAACCTCATAAACGTAGTCAAAGGTAGGCGCCCAAATCTTGTCGTGGATGTCTCTAGAAATGGTCTTATACAGACCTTTTCTAAGTGAGCATTAGATATAAATAGCTATCCATGAGTGGCACAGGTTGCTAAATGTTAATAAATAACATTTTTCACCAGTTTTCTTGATTAGTTTAAACCTGTGATACAATAACTTTAGTACTTAATTTAGCTTGTTTGCTGACAGGAGAGTACAAATAGCTATCGGGATTATGTATGTGTGTGTAAAGTTAATCAAGAATGTCAATCATAGGATAGGGAAGTCAGCCGTCGATACCTAAAATATCTACATAAATGTATTTTTGCTCAAAAATAAAATTAATATTTTAATGATTTGGGATTAATCCTAAATCCAAATCCACTTATAAAGGTAAAAAGGGGGTGTAAAGTTAATATGAAAAACCTCTGATTTTCAAAGTTTTTCAATAAAATATTGTACCTAAACATATAAAAGAAAAGAAAGCCTACTGACAGCGTGACATTAAAGCAGGGCCTAAACTATAAGGTCTAAAAGTACATAGCCAACTTATCGAGAAAAGTAAGACGTTATATATCAAGTCAGGAATAATGATACTAGATTTGTTTTACAACTAAACGTAGGTAAAACCGCAAGGCACTATTATTGTTTTTTATATTATACATCTTTTTGGTAATTCGGAAATATAAATGTACGATTCTATCCGAGTGGAGCGTGTTACTGTGGTTCAAACGAATCATGTGCCAAATATAATTTAAATCCTGTTGCTTGTTTAATCACTGATATGAACAAACATTACCTACGTATTTGCACCTACTTTCACAGATATTTGTTTATTTTTTTTCGGATGGCAACCATCATCAAATACAAATCAGCCATAAGCTTTCTACTGCTAGATTATAGGCCCATGAAATAGTATAATTAGATCGTCTCTACATGTTGTGGGTGGCCTTACACTGATAGTAATAATAATATTAAATGGAATCAATGATGCATTCGGTATTGTTTCTATCTTGTGCACCAAAGATCGTAAGTTCGATCCCCATCGTAAGTACGAACATTTATGTAACGAACATTTGTGTTTGTTCGGCGTCTCGATGTTGCGGTAGTATATTTGTAATTTGTCTGTTTCCAGATATACGCAACCCAGGTGCTTTGAGTGACTTATTTCTATATCAGATCATTATATGAGTTATCGCATGACTTTATTATTATTTATTTATTAAATACAAAATGAAATAAAAAGGACCATGTATGTTTCCAATCAACATCACCAACAATATATCAAGCAAAATTATAACCGACAACGATAATTTAGTTTTGAGTATAAAGCAACTTTAATTACTGCCAATGATAAATTAACGGAGAATGATTATTCCGGATTGCAAACAGTTCATCGACCTCCCCCATCACTAACTTTAGTTATTGTGAGAATCCCTTTGCTCGAATTGATTTTAATTAAGCCTCGTTAATATTAATTTCTACATAGCATGTTAGCTTCCACGGTTGATTTAATTAAATTACGCCGAACATTCAAAGTCAAGCGTTTGGCTTACACGTTCGTATATAACTCGGGATATGCTTGATTGACACCGAATTAACCCTACTCAAAAATTGTTTTTTATTATAAATTACATTTTCACCCGTGACTCTACATTAAGCTATATAGCCTTAGCTTATATGGTTGCACGGAACTGGCAAATGGCGGTATCATCATATCATCCTCCATAGGCCGCCCCAAGAAAGGGGGTACGTTTCACATTATTGCCGCTCTGGGCAAGCGTGTTGTCAATCGTAGAGCGCAGCTTTCGCGATGGCGATGCTGCTGCGCATCCCCACCCTGTACATTTGAGCTGCACTTTTTTAGATAACACTTAGTCGCCTCTTACGCCACTTGGTACAGGGGAAGGTATAATTTTACTCTGCCGGTACCTCACGGCGAAATAGCACAAGTTATATGCATAATGCGTGGATGGGTAGCATTACCGTCGAGAAGCTATCCTCTGTACATCGCGGCAATTATGGTTCACTTCAGGCTTTTGTGGCTGCTGTTTTTCATTGCTTTTATTTGTCGCTATTAAATCAGCTTTGGCATTTTTACTATTGGACATAGACTTTAGATTACCAATAGCACCCATTGACCTTGTTCATTCCATCAAGATTTCTGGAGGCCTTATATCCGTTGGCATCATATAGTATGATAAATGAGGGCATAACCTAGTGATTGTCGAATTGGAAATTGTATATTTCCTTACTGTTTTGTCAATGATTTGTAATTTTCCATCTGTGTGTGTGCATATATACTTGTTTGTAAACACGTGCAAGTATACATGTTTTGGATGAATTTGTGCATGCACACATTCACATATATGTATATATATTATAATCTTTAATTTGTAAATTGCAGTATCGTTGGAAATAAATATTTATTTATTATTTATTATATTGGGACAACGACGACGCCACATGCTTGATGCATGGTCTATTTTAGAGAACTATACAGGTCCACGCGATATTAGTTTAGATATGTGCTCTTTCCACTACTATTACAAGTTGTTAATGAATTGGGCTACGTTGATGACTTATTTAGCACTCTGTGAATGAGATCCGTAACGTTTGACCTCACTTTTATATTAATATGAATAATGAAGTTTAGAAATAAGGATTTGAATATGAAATGAGAGATAAAGTATAAACAATAGAAGGCAATAGCAATAGTCGTATAATTTCAAATACAATGCACATTGTGTTCAAATGGAGTGGCAACCCACAATGACTGCAAATAAGCCTACATATGACACAAAATTGCTTAAGGCTAAGTGTAATACTGAACACAATTTAGCACTCAGACACATAACTCAATTCTTATCTTTGACCTTTATCATCGCTATAAACAGGATCAAAAGATTTACTGTGTATCAAGCTACTCAAGTATCAAAACTTATCGCCCCTTCTAGCTTTAAAGCAGACTCATCCGTCCCACTTTACATTTTATCGGCTAATTTGTTGCGCAGCATCGACGGGTGGAAAAATGTTTTTATTCCAGGCAACTTGTCAACACGACGGAGGCTACTTATTCGACTCTCGCCACTTGAGTCGCAGGGTTCGGCTGCGGCTTTCTAGAAGCGGTGAGTACTTTAGTTTATATGAAGGTTCACTATAGTTATATACTTACGTAAGAACTTTAAATGAATAATCAATTTATATCTGCTTACGGTTTTCGATAAAAATGTTAAAAGAAATGCTAAACAGATTTGTTTAATTTTTATTCTTGCAGCATTAGAACGTCTGCCGTTAGACATATTCCTCCTTTAGAGGAATTCAATAGGACCAGCACGATCCCTTTTTTATAGCTAGAACTATTCAGGTATGTAATGTATACCTAACACAAAGTTCTCCATATATGAAGGCCTTCATCACTATCCCTTTTCCATAGTTAGAGAGATCCAGGTGTGTCTACTGAGCATAAAGTCCTACTGTGCACTTGCGTCGTCTCCATTCAGTCCTAACTGAACTTATGAGCCTTGCTTACTGTCATTTCAACATGCCAATACGTTGGCCTATGTTTTAACTTAAATATAAGTTAGAGTACAGAAAACTTATAACAAGCGAAGGCAGTTAAAAGTCTTTAGTTGTCCTCAAACAGGAGTACTATTAACTTCCTATTCCGCGATCTACTACGCTCAAAAGAAGCCGCGGCCCTATTTCGAAAACTTAGGAAGGTCCCTTACGACCGATTTGAGTACGCCCCGAGCACTCGCTGTCCCATTCAATCTACATTTATTACTTTTACGTGCCCTTATTTTAAATTTACTTCGGTGTTGTTTCTCATGGCAGTAAAGATTATGGCAAGATAAATTTCGCACCGAATTAGCTATTGAAAAGTTCGATCCTCAAACCGTTTAACGGCTCCATCTTTTGCGATCAAAGTTTTTTCATCACGTTTTATGACACCTGGTGCCAAAACTAAAAGTGTTAAGTACTTTGCGAAATTGACCTAGAACTTGTGTGTGACAAATGCTCTATCAAAATTTATTCTAAACTCAAACTAAGTTCTTTATGCTAAAATACGATAAGGAGGAGCTGCAGGAACGGTTCCATCTCAATATTTTTATCTCAATAGCGATTAACGATAGAAGAACAAATATAAGAATCACCTTTCACCCCTTACCTTCCTCTCGACCCCACATACTCCAAATGAGCTCTAGTTTTGTCTTCTTTTTGTTCTCAATGTAAATATTGAGGACTTTTTATCACTTCAAAATCACGGTTCCCATCGTTGCTTTAACTTATAGATTTGTATATATAGAAAGAAAACGCGAATGACTGACATATAAAAGCTAGGACCTTTTTAACCCATATAGCTTAATATAAGGGTTAGAAATATGAAATTTTGAACGGGCTTTCTTTTTATAATGGGAGAGCACTAAAAAAGGATTTTTGAAAATTCATGCCCCAAAAGGGTAAAATGGGGTGCAAAGTTAGTATAAAACTTAGTTTTAATTTGAATAAAAAAAAAAGATTCTTTTGAGAATTTTTTGAAGACTTTTTAAGCAACAAGTATAATTTTAGGATGAAATTTCTACAACTTAACGCGGGTGAAACTGCGGAGCGCTGCTTATATAAGCCCAAGTAATTGTTTAAACAACCTCTTATGATATTTGATATTCTATAAAATGAACGGCTACTATAGGAAATGGTAACAATGGTATCCTAAGTAATCATATCACGCGAACAAAGTACTACGGTAAAGCTAGTTTTTAATAAATTAAAGTCAGTTTTCTATGAAAAGATTTAATTTAATGTTACATTCAATTATAGTATTTCATTTTGTTTATAACGAGAATTGACTCCAAAATCATAATTACATTATTGCTCTTAAACTAAGAAATATTCTCAGACATCCTAAATTAATGTTCATGGGCCATCGAAGATTAAACTACAACATAAAAGAAGTACTGAACTGGAATATTGTAATTTCCTCTGAACTTTTAGCAGAATAAATTACACCTGGGCGTGTCTATCTCAAGATAAATTGTTACAAGCTTATGAAACTCTCAGGGTTTGTATTTGTATATTTTTAAATACTTAGAAGGAGAATCCAATTTCTTTTGATACAGGGGATTATAGTAATTTATTTTCCCTACGGCGTTTACGAAACACAAACGACATACATAATTTATTATTAGGCTAAAGGGTTTTTGATAGGGTGTAATGTTTTTTTCATGAGCATGTGTTTTTGCTTTTGGGATAAATTAAATCTTGGTGAAACGTTATTAAGGTTGGTATTTGATTGAGTTTACTTTATTAATATAATAATAAAGCTATTTTTAAATGGAACTTTTAGTTTAACTAAAAAATACAACTTGGTGTTTAGTGCAATAGGGTAGGTTAGAATAGTACTTTTTTGTAACATTAAGTGAATGTGGTGCTTCAACCGACATATGTCCGTACGTACACCGACGACAGCATAACTAATACATAGAGCGGGGTTGGGCACAATTATCTTCTTTACAAAACTACGCTCACCTGCTTAGCTATTTAGTATAGGCATTCACGTTTCACATAGGAATATCCTCACAACCCATATTGGAAAAACACTTTGTATAGAGTTAATAATTATAAATAAAGGACCCAGGTCATATTGGATATAAAGAATAAGTATTACAACTCACCGTCTCTTTGGCATTGTTTATCCTATGCCCATTCTTCCACCAGGTGATGGATGCTGGAGGCCGTGACCCTGAGCTCTGACACAGGAGGTCGTACCTTCTGCTGGCAGACAGCGGCTGGTTGGAGCCCAATATGTGGACTGTCAATGGTGGAACTGAAAAAATATCTTTATGTTAAAGCACAGTCATCATTTAAAATATATAAAGCTTTAAATAATGTTTTGCTAGCTAGGTAAGCTTTAATTAAAATAAAATAATCATACTACAACTCATGGTTTCGAGATAAGTAGCTTAAAACACTTGTAGTACAGATATCAAACAACAAAGGAATTACGGATACATTACTAAGTATGATTCGTATAAATAACACCCAGACATAGAAAAAATGAAAATATTCATAATATTGATATTTATCCTGGGCGGGGTTGAACCTTTGACGGGCCAGTAAAATTTTTCTAATCTATTGCAGCTATAACAAACTAAAAGTAAAAATTGAATTTAAAAAATATTTAATTAGGCTAGCAAATATCAGACGTTACGCCTTTAACTCAACATTACGCTTTAGATATTCACTCACTTTGAAAATAAATATTAAAATTTAATTAAAATAAATATTTGGAAGGGTTCCTATGCAATAAAACTAAATTGTTCTGCCAAAAAATTACCCACCGGGTGGAAGTTCCACTCGCAGTTAGATTTTTTGAAAGAATGTTTACTCTGAAACATTTTACTTTTAACACTAGAAAATAATGAGTAGTTGTGGAGTCCCACAGGCTATCTTGTGACACACTTACTCCGAGAGACTGCGTCCGGACGCGTCAAAGCCATTGCCTACTTGTTACCTACACCTGCTCGCTTACATGATAAAGTGTTGCAGTTAGAGTGTTGGAGTTGTGAGACTTGTCTATTATCATGAATTGTCAGTTGAGTCATGAATGGCTATGTATTTATGTACTATTAATTAAAATTAATAAAAAACACGATATCGCATAAATTGACTTCGAAAAACGTCGCTTTAAGTACTTGTAGTAGAAGTACTTTAAGTGACTTTTTTAGAATTGTTAGACGAACATCAGACAACAGAGAAATATATTTAAATATATTTTAAATACCCAGGCACAGAACTGATACACATATTTGTCTTTGGTGGGGATCGTACCCATGACCGTTACCCTACAAAGAACACTACCTAATGCGCTATCTGGACTGTCCAAAATGATGATGAAAAGCGTTTTTTTTTTTATTGACTACCGAGGTATGGTATCTTATACAGTAGAGAATATTGCATCAAACATCAAAAATCGTTACATTTGTTTAAAAAGGGAAATAACTCCAAAGTTAGTGACCTTGATGACCTTTAAATATGATTAGAATGCTACATTTATTGGTAAGGAACACTAATTAGGGAACACTATTATCTTTATGTGTTAAACAAACCCCGTTTACGCAATGGTGCTCCAAATCCTAATGATTAATTCAAGAAACACTGCAGCATGCCAATTTCAGTACGTTCATTTTAAGCCCTAAGCGATACTGCTAAGTCGTGATATTGTCTCAATGCTTGAAAATAAACTAGTGGCCGAACTTATTTAAATACATCGGTTAAATTTAGAGTGTACAACTACCCTTTACAACTTGTTGAATTTTAGCTCAAAAAATACTTCATTACAATTACCTATAAGGAAGGTTTTGTAGTATACTTACAGTTCATATCCAACGTAAGCGTCGTCTCTATCGGATGCGCCCTTGGATGATTTGATGCTCTGCAGGTCAGGGCTGCTCTAACGTCAGCCCTGGTCAAGGGTCCTACCCTAAGGATGCCCCTGACTCCATCGTTTGACAACGGAGTCGCTGGAGTATCTGTTTCCACTTCATCTCGAAACCACTTCACCCATGGTCGGGGCCGACCTAGGAATATAAGTAGAATGACATGATGCAAAGAACAGCACTTTTGGATGTGAATGACCAATGATATTGGCAAGGTAATTAACCGTTTGTCAGTTATAGTAAAAGTTTTCAACTAATCTCATTTATCAATCAAGAGTGCATTAAAATAACGGGATATGATCCAATGACCAATAATTACCATCATCATCATTCCAGCCATTGGAATACCACTGATAGACATAGGCCTCCTCAAGAAAGGGGGAATTTTGCCCATAATTGCCGCGCTGCGCATGCGTGTTGGCAATCGCAGAGAGCAGCTGTCGTGGCAGGGATGCTCCTGCCTATCCCTGCCCTACGCATTTGAGCTGCACTGTTTCGCATGGATATACAATCCCAATGTTCATCCATCTGTCGGTTCTTGTACCTCAGTGAGTTTTAACGACACCTGATACAGGGGGAGGTACTATTCTACTTTGCTGGTACCTCACGGCACGGAAGTCACATTCTGTTAAAGTTACAAGATTTCCTTTCGAAATCATAGTTTTATTTTATTGGATGTTCAGTACCAATATAACATGACATTGTTGAAAAAGAAATAAATAATAAAGGCATGAAGCCATTGAAAAGTAGTTTTATGAGAAAACTTAGTCGGAAGTTTATTCTTTTATCGCAGAACAAATGCAAAGATAATCAACATTTATGGAAGCTTCATAACTGGAAGATTTAATAAAAAGTGCTGAATTAAAATAATCACAATAGACACCGCCTAAAATATTCGAGTATCGAGAATCAATTGCCCAAGACTGTTATTGAATTTCTTAAGAGTACTCTTTTAAGTATTCGATTAGAAACCGCTGTTATCTTGAAATATCCGCCTCTACAAACTGTAAAGGCAGACGTCGTGACCTAATACGATTAAGAAAGGCAATAAATTCATCCAGTTTGAAATTAATTAATTTCTCCTTTCAGGATGTAATACCTCGACAGCAATTATGAATTTAAAGTGGGATAAAGGGCTCCCACTTTTTACCGTACAAATTCTATGGCTGTGTTACGAGCAAATTTAATGAGGGTGTGAAATATTTTAATTTATGGGAGAACTCGTTTAATTTTTGTTATCTTTGACCTTTATAATTTGTTTCCGATCCTAGAGTGGGGTGCTTCAAACGTGGCTGAAATTATTTTTCTTGTTTAAACTCCGGAAAATTTTGGGGTAAGACATGATTTAAGGATTATGGGCAATTAATTTAATTTAAGTGTTTTACTTTCTGATGTTTATTAAAATAATATGAATAGTTAAATTTGAGCTGCTGAGAAAAAGTAATTACATTAATGAACGAGTCGGCTTCAGTGAAGTCTAAAAAAAGTTGAAAAGAATGACTAAGTTATTATAAGCTTTTTAGTAATTACTATAAAATACATGTCACAAAATAAAGACATGCTATGAATAATTTACAAAATAAATGTGGTTTAACTCAGATTTTGCACCATTTACACAATATATTATTTGATGTCATACACTTATTTAAAAAAAAAACCGGCACCTAATCAATGAACCATTTCAAATGTTACTATTGGTTTGTTTGATAATTATAGGTATTTTACTTTCACAATTTCATGAATTAAAGTTCACTAGCAGTGCATATTCTCGTGAAGTACAAAATTAACAAGGATTTTTGTTTGTTTTTTCTTTAATAAAGTATTATTTACAGATTATTTGTATACACATTGAATTTGTCTGGGTATACTAGGAGGATATCCCGGATACTTGCATGCGGAATACTTTCCTACTCTGCGGTAATCACATCATACATTAACGGTTACGATTTGCTTGTTTCTGAGAATAGGATTTCATTTTGTATAAAATATTCAATGTATTATTTGGTACTCGATTTAACCATAGTTTATTAGTACATTATTAATTACTTTTTAATATAATTTTATTTAATTTACTTAACATCACAAAAAATAATGTTATTAAATGCAAAACAAGAACGGCTTGCCAATTCAGCATTTTCTTAATATTTTCTATAAGGCACTCAAAAAGTTACAATGAAGAGAAAAATCGTAACCGTGTTATTTTAAATTAATTTCGTTGTTCACCGGTTCTCGTTATTTTTATATTATGCCTTCTCTTGAACAAACCAATACCTTTTTTCTATCAAACAGTTAACGTAAAGTATCAAAACAAAACAAATCAAAATTTGAAACGTAATGGAATGAACATGATATTGAATAACTAAAGAAAGTCAATAATTGGTAAGGAATTGCCAACAGAAAAGTGCCTAACTTAACTTGGTTAGGTCAAGACTGCGACTTCACTATAAATATATGTAGTAAGGATAATTATTGGATTTGTTATTTTATAGCATTAGCAATACATATAAAATTTTATTGACAGTAAAACCCACTGACGTAGTTAGAGTAGTTTCTCATTTCAACAGCATTTATTTTACTCGCGGATTTCTTTTGCCATACCCAACATTAACTACCAGTCAATGTTAGAAATGATGCTTATAATATATCAATATATTTACCTCCAGTGACGTCACATTTCAGTGTGAACGAGTCGCCTTCAATATAGGGACCCACGATGGCTTGTTTCACGTCACCCTTGTCATCGATGATCACCATTTTATTAGGAGGCACTGTAACAAAGCAAAAAATAAAAATACTTTGAAATAACTGCCTAACCCCAAACTACCATCAGTTTGTAACATTTACTCCGACCAAAAAATTGCTGTTGGCAATATATTGTACCAAAGAGGATTTTTGAAACTGCCTTCAACAATAGAAAAGAAAGATTTTAGAAATAGACCCCTTAAAAAGGTAAAACGGGGCAGGAAAGTTAGTATGGAATATCTAATATAATCTCTGATATTCTAAGTTACTTCAATAAAAGGTTATATCTTTATATATATATATATATATAAGAAGCAAGCTACCTGACTGATATATCAACGGATAGCCTCAACTATAGGTCGGAATTATTTTTTATTACATAGTTCACTTATCGAGAAAGGTTACAGGCTTTTTACAGGCATAAATTAAACTAAATTTGTACTACAACTTAACGCGGGTGAAACCGAGTGCCACTTCTAGTAATACATATAACTATGTGACCATTTAAAAAATAGAATATCATATGTAATGAACAATAATCGGCCTTATCACACATCACAATCTGAAGATGGACAGAAATAACTGGTATGGAATATTTGATAGTGTGAGGTAATAATGGGTCAAGGCCAATAGAAATGAGATTATAGTTTTGAAACTAACAACTGCTTTAAACAGCTCGTATTAATCATAATTATTGAAATATTTTAAAGAAAATATTTACTCAAAGATCACTTAATGAGCTTGTATAAAACTTACAGTACAAGTATAAAACTTTTTAATTGTACTTTCAGAATTACGAATAAACACTTCGTCATATCATTTGGGAATTATACAATATGAATCTCATAATTATTACATACAGTACATAACGTTATATATATTTTTTCTTTATACAAATTTAAATTTGAGTCTGAAAAATTGAGTATTTGCAAGTGAGTTCGTTCCTAAGAGAGATTTCAGGAAATACTGCTAATGTATAGTAAGTAGGCTTTGTTTTATTTAGCTTACAATGGATAGCTGACAAATATAACCAGTGAAATATTGTGTTTATTTATACAAATATGTATGTAACGTTTATCTATTTTGTAAATATATTGTCAGCACTAATATAAATATTTTTTCCTGTTTCGTGTGATGGTTGACTGGGAGATAATGGCAACTGACATTAAGTCCGCTATTTGTACATTTTGTAATATTGGTGCAGTAAAATTCAATAAATAAATAAATCAACGGTCAACTTGTTCATTATCATATCGGCCGTAAATATTCAAATGCTGGACACAAGCCTCCCTAAGAAAGGGGAAATGTTGCCGATAATTGTCGCGGTGGGCAGGTGTGATAGCAATTGTAGAGCATAGCTACGTGACGGTAATGCTACGGCCCATACCCTCCCTGTTATATTTCAGCTACACTATCTCAGGTGGCTATACCAACATATATCGGTTCCGATTCTTCAGTCGCCGCTCACGACACCTGGTGCAGGGGACGTACTTTTTTACTCTTCCGGTACCCCAACGCAATACAATTGTGTATATATAAACAGTATACAAGGCGTTAGAGGGAGGGTATTAGAGGGTTACTTAAATAGGGGGGGGGGGGGTAACTTCGACGTTAAATGTAAAGTAAAACTTACTGTACATATACATGCAGTACTCGAATAAATCCCTTTTTCCTTTAACCGGGGCATATGTGTCGGCAGTTTTCAGATTTAGCATATATTAAAATATTCCTAAGAAAGGGGAAATTTAGCCTTAATTGCCGCGCTGAGCAAGCGTGTTTGAAATCGCAGAGTGCAGCTTTTGTGACGGGGATGATGCTGCATATCTCCACCCCATACATTAGAGCTCTACCACTACATACAGTCTCGGATGGTTATACCGCCATCTGTCGGTTCTAATACCTTAGTTGCCTCTTACTACACCTGGTACAAAGGGCGGTACTATCCTACTCTGACGGTACCTTACGGTTTGTAAGTGAACACGTAAATGTCAAAAGGTATTCTAGAAACTAAGTAATTTCACCTATAAATTTACTGAAAATTTTCCACTCTAGCAGACAAACAAGGCGTGATATATATAAAGAAAACAGGGTTTTCATAACTCTAAGAGCAAAGTTTCCGTGCCCAACTTCCCCACACTTAAAGCGGACCAAATTCTCACCTACATAAAAATCCTTAATGTCTCCAAATCCGGCGCCAAACTTCCACCACGTCTTTCACATTCGTATGCGCTAACCTTTCTGAATTCGAGAGAGAAATTCAAAAGCGTGCCCCTTGACATATTTAAGGTATTTGTGCATGTATGGTGCATCGTAGCTGCCTGTGTGTTGCAATAGCCCGCCTTTGTATTCTGTCTAAGAGTCATACACTTTGTGCTTGGCGAATAATCTTATTCCCTAGAGAGCGCGTTCTCCTATACCAGTTGATATACGAGGAAGATGTACCTCCTCCTTTTGTATGGGGTTCTGGTATTTAAGCAGCTGGATCTGACGTGCTTGTTGGTTTATTATTTTCAAGTGTTTTTGAGCGACTTGGCAAGCTTTGTTCACGCATATAGAATAAGTTATTCGTGCCAACTAATAGAGCTCGGTATTGGAGAAAATTCTAAATTAATATTGGTATTTAACCTACACTGTTATATATAAAAGTATTCATCATTAAAATAATATTAAATAAGTAATTAAAAGTGAGGAATCTATAATTAAAAATATGTGACTTTGACAGTGCGTTTCAGTTCATTGTAGGAACTACATATTCGAGTTATTGGGTAATAACCCTTATATGTCCAATACTATATGGCTGATCTAATTTAAAAAATAAAATGTAATCTCACCTATAACTGTCAAGTTAACCCTGGAATTTCGAGTCTGAGCTTGCTTGAAGTCAACCCGGCACCTGTAGACGCCTTGGTCGGAGTCCTTAACCCGGTCAACTCCTAGTTCCGCCGGTCTCCTCTCGGGAAGGAAATACGCTCTCGACGCAAACACGCTTTCATCCGACCACCGCTCCGCTACGCCAAAGTCACGCTCTCGAGCATCAACGCTGTGGAAATAAACTATGGTTAATAAAAAAGGTTTATTATTGACTTCCAACGAATTTTGTGTTAGCTTCTTTGTGTCTTTATCATATTAGTAGGGCGTAGGGCGTTCACTGCTAGACATGCCTGCTACTATACGTTGACATGTGATATATCTTAAATATCTATTTGTGTCTCTGTTTTTATTAGACCAGGTCAGTAAATAAGTATACAGTCCGTGTGATAGTAAGTGTCACAGTAACTTATAGACGTTTGTAATACTACAAGGATATCACTTGTGTGCTACTAACCTTGTATCTTGAAGATATTATATAAATAGGTGAGTGAGTTATCAACTCAGACGACCTTTGTCGACATTGACGACATTAAGAGACATTGACATGAGGTCAACCTCATGTAAATGTCTCTTAAGATTTTATTTAAAATATGTGACTTTTTGTTGACTGTTTTGTTTCTATATTATTATAATAGTAAAGAGTGAATAGATTTTTTATCGTGAAAAAATATGACGATATCTTTAAATGGGTGTAGTTTGAAGATAGCGACATATTTTTTCACCTCACGCCCATGTGACCGTAGAGTATGGGCATGTAGAGCGAAGCTTACGCTAAGGCTCTACATGAGATCTGATAAATTTGCGATACCTTGGCAATATTAAAATGAAATAGTTTAAGGTTTGGTTTTTCTTTCTCTAGATATTTTCACAATTGATTGAGAGACAGAAAAAAAATTATTTATTTAATTTGAAATTTAGATATAATTTTATATAATCATCAAATATAAGCCGTCAGGAACCGATATCAAATAGTAACTTCCCCTGTACCAGGTGTCGTAAAAGGCGACTAAAGCATTAAAACCAATAGATGGCGGTATATCCATCGGCTACAATGTAGCTAAAATGTACAGAACAGGGATGGGCAGCAGCATCCCCATCGCGAAAGCTGCGCTCTGCGCTTGTCAATTTGCTTGCCCATCGCGGCAAATTGATTAATATATTGTCAACTCAAGGAAGCAAAGCGTTAAAGATAATTTCGTTTCTCAACAAAATGGTTGAAAAAAATAGTAAAATTGATTATGACTATATGAATAAAACATTTCCAATTCATTCCAATTAAAGGCACAACAATCCTAAGCGTCTTTGATCTGTAGGTTAACAAAAAATACTCGTATTTTTACATCTATATGAATAAACTAAATATCGCAATAAATATGTCACGTCTGTCGGTTCGCTAATATTTATTGGATATGACTGAATGAGAAAAAAAACAGAATCTACGGGTAATATTGTATTTACCCTAATACCCGTTATATTCCTGAAACTTTTATTCCTTGAAGAAAACGTAAATACAACGAAAACTTACTGAGTTATGCCTCTATTACACATGAAAAATAGGATTCAATACAGAAATGATGGAGCCTATGACGCAATGGTTTACGCACACGCTGAACTTAAAATCCACGCTGTTTAAAATTCACGGTAAAAATGTCGATAATAGAAATGATGATAAATGCTCACATTTAATTATATATACTTGCATTCAGCTTAATTAAAAGTCAATTTTCAACATTCAATAAATGAATAGGGAAATTTATTTGAGAATATCAAACAATGTAATTAAAATTAAGCTCTTGCCAAGTTTCGAGTTGTGTCTTGTTTGAGATGTTGTAAGTACTCGCAAAGGTAATTGTGCGGGTGTTCGATGTATAAGAGGCAGAATCGAATAAATTCTTTATTTAAATAAGCTTGTTTTTACGTAATTTGCGTGATTTAAACTGATTAATCTAAATCAAACAACATTGAACTGTAACACACATGTAAGGGTAGAAAATATTTATAATCATCATTATCCATTGGAAGTCCACTGCTGGATATAAGCCTAACCAAGAAAGGATAAAATATGCCCATAATTGCTGTGCTGGACAAGCATGTTGACAATCGCAGAGCGCAGCTTTTGCGACAGAGATGCTAATGCCCATCCCCATCCTGTGCGTTTGAGCTACACTATTTCCGCCAGCTACACTATTTCCAGAAATATACCTTAGTCGGCCTCTACGACACCTGGTACAGGGGGAGGTACTATTCTTACTATGCGACTACATCAAGGCTAAAGAAAATATTTCATCACAAAAAACCTCAACGGACCATAAATAAAATAAGATACAATATAAAATATCTTGCGCATGGTTACCTTAAGAAATATGAACATTTCATATTAATGTTAACTATCTTATGATACAGTTAGACATAAATCTCCACAATTGATTGTTCATCCTCATGTAGTAGATATTGTTTCCCTTAATTGTAATGCTGGACAGGCAAAGTGAAAATCGCAAAACGATGCTTCTAGATAAAAATGCTGTTTCCGATCACTACTCTGTTAAGGGTTAAGCTGTATCATTTGGAAATACCTGAATAAGACTTGATAAACGATGACAACATAAGGACAGGACTTTACATAAGGTAGACCTTATACGAAGGTCGTCTGCATTGGTGCCTCGGTACCACATTGACAAACATGCATAAAGTCCGCGTGGTAAGCGTCACTGCAGCCTTACGCTTGCAATACCACAAGGACACCGGAACACAGCAATGTGAACACTGCTATTTGGCGTTAGAAATAGATGAGAGTGACAAGTGCGGACGTCAATTTGAGGACCCGATCAAATAAAATTGCTACAATTATGTTATTTTATATCAAACAACTGTTTTGATATAAAACATTTATATTTTTCTTAAGAATCTACAAGTCTATAATAATCTACGAGAATATATAATAATTAAATATCACGATGTATGTCTGGGATGAAATTTTAAACAAGTGGACCAGTACTGCTGGACCAGTACTGGTCAGTGTACAGTTTTAACCAACTGGAAAGATATGTATCTGTTCTATCTTCATCGTAATTTAAGATAGGACAACGTGTGTCGGATCAGTTTTTTTTTATTATCAAAAGGATATCAGAAGTTTATGTTATATATTTTTAATTTTCAAAAGCTTCGACTTTGTGAGAATGCTCAATACTATGCAAGGTACTGTACCTCCCCTGCTTTTTTATCTTTAAAATAATTTTATTTTCTTGGGTAACAGACATGCCAAAATCCTCACAGAGCTTATATTATCGTTTATATGTTTTAATAGTACTCTTCAGCTATATATATATATATTTGACTTTGCATATAAGGATACAATTGTCATGACAGAATTCGTTAAAAAAAGGCCACAATTGTACCAGCAAAATCTTCGTGTCTCAAACTGACTAAGATTCTAACTTTTACACAGTGATTTTTTGGAGGTGAGGGAACGACATACTTTCATTCTCTTCCCTTATTTTTTTATTAAAATTGGTTGACAAAGAACTATTCAGACCGCGTGATAATAAGCGTTACCGCAGACTATAGACGCATTTAACATCACAACAGTTAGCGCATTGCCAACCTTCTGATCTGAGGATGTTATGTCATCTTACTCAGTGATTTCACTACCTCTCTCGCTATATGGCGGTAGAAAAAGGTCAGAGCGAGGTACTTGTACTAATATTGTCTGCATCTGTGTATGAGTTCGACTTACCGATTTCAAATTTGTAAGTTGAACTCATACAATCAAAAAATTGTTATTCCATTTCTATTATTTTTCACATAATATAACTAAAGGTGGATAATAGCTATCAAATCACGTTCCCATACTTGACAATGAATTTTATTACTATAATATATAAAGTTTAATACCGCCAATTTCTTATAAATTACGCTTCGCGAGCGATAACTCGCAGTCCGCATTTGGTTCGAGTGCTGTTCATAGAGTTTTGCCAATAAGATGAGTATTTTCATTGAAATTTCCTTTTTGCTCCTCAGTTTAGTTTGAACAAGGTTGATGGTACGTGGGCGGTATTGATTGATATCGTAAGCAATACAGGCAATATCTTGGTCGTACAAGAGGTCATTAATTAGACAAAATACAACCGTAATGAATTAGTTTTAAAATGGAATTTATGTATGCCGCAGAAATAAGTTGTCAAACAAGTATTTAAGATATTCCTACATAAAGCGTTGCTAATTGATAAGACGTTTAAAATAATTACGTTATGATCGTCAGTCAAAAGGGAAGTCACAGACATAATTCTTAATTATTCTTTTAACACCCAGACAGAGAAAAAATACAAATATTTATCATATAACTAAGGACATCTGTGAAGGACAAGATGATGCACCTGCGAATTATGTTTGTATATTTTTCCACGCAACTTAGCCCTCGCAGTATTGTATTGTATATATGTAAGTATTTCTGATGATTACCTTGAGAGAAAGCGACCCTTTGCTTCATATTAAGTACTGTAAGTGATAGTTAGTTAGATAGTATGGATATACAACATTTTATTTTGTTTATTATATTTTAATAAAATAATTGACATTGTAACTTTACTTTCAAAATCTACTCATTACTAACTAGCTAACTAATTTTAAAAAGTTAAATAAGTCAATAAAATGCAGGTTTATTATGATTAGTGAATGTATATATTTTAAAGCAAACATTTAAACATTAGAAAATATATGATATTTACACAAAAACTTGGATAGTACATCTAGGTATGCATTTATTATCAGCCATTGGAAATCCACTATTGGAAATAGGCCTCCCGAAGAAAGAGGGAAATCGCCAATAACTACCGCGCTGGGCAAGTGTCTTGAAAATTGCAGGGCGCAGCTTTCGCGACAGAGATGCTGCTACCCATCCCCGCCCTATGCATTTAAGCTATACAGCCACTGATGAATATACCGCCATCTGTCGGTTCTGGTGCCTTAGTCGCCTCTTACGATATCTGGTACAAAGGTAGGTACTATTGTACTATGTCGGTACTATAAGGAAATTAGATGCAATAATTCCTGCAAATACATACCTATAAATAGGCGTGCCCAAGTCTTCTCTGTACCAAAGCACGAGAAGGACTGCGTCTCCATCGTCCTGCGTCGATATATCGCAGGGTAGGTACACTGGTTCCCCTGCCACGGCTACCACGTGTGTCATCGGCACTGCAAGCAAAAATGGACTTTATGAACATAAGCAAAGATACATGAATATTATACACGCAATAGGCTTTGTATATTTCAATTGAAATTTAGAGGTTGTCGGAGGAAGTTAAAAGTTGGCAAGGCTGTTTGAAGTTGAAAGTTCGCTATTTTTTTTATTCAAATATACTGTTAATATAAATAAGAATATAGAGATATATATCTACTATAGGCAAAAAGTCAAACGCTATGCTAGCATTTCATATCATTATTTGTGAGATTCAGTTATAGTACGTAGCCATAAAAAATGATCGGGTTAAAAGTCACTATCGCGTTTAGAATACAAATATTCATAATACTCCTACTTAAAGGCTTTAAAACGCGGCTTTTGAGCCATTTAATAGGCCTAATTTAAGTAGTCAACGTGTAAATATAATTTATTTATGAGTAGTATATTTTTTATTATGAGTAGTAGAATATTTAAAAGTTAAATGTCATCGAGGGTAAAAAAAAATCATAACAGTATTTACTCTACAATATTTTCTAACATTTGTGCGCTCACTACTAAAAAAAAAGATATTTTTTTACTGGCTTTCAAACACGGTCTATTTAACGTATTACATTTTTGTTTGACGTTCCGGTTACCTTGCGGCAACCGTTCTGAAGGATGACAAATGAGAAATCATGTTGTGTCAGGATTTAGAAGTTAAAATGATATCCTTTACTTTGGAATAGTTCAATATAGAGACAGAGAAAAAGAGAGATTGAATAGTTATTCTCTTTCTCCCTCTCAATATTAAAAATACCGTCTTCAAATGTGTCATGTTTAATACATACTCGTATATATAAGTACAAGTTTTATAGTTTATGTCCACGCCCGAAAGTGCACTAAGCATCTCCAGTTTGTACCTACAGAACTTTCTTTTATGAGTGGAAGTTGTAACATGTTGCACTTGTGTTTGGCCAACTATTTGTTAAAGATTAACTTTTACCTATTTACACCCGCGTGAATTTTCTATACAAATAAATGAATACCTTTCGGTAAATAAATACAACCTTGAAATATTTCAGTCAGAAAGAGGTTACGAACAAACTCACTTTAATATTTGTAATAATTGTTAGTTGAGATCTTAAAATTTTAATATTTCGATTAAATTGCTTTTTATCTGATAGAAAATCGCTAAGCGCCATCTATTGATTTTTAGCAGTACTGACATTGTCATTTTCATTCAACAAACTAATTAACTCCCTTTCACATTTATGATATTAGTTGATGTTTTGAACTGCGAACTCTATTACAAAATTGTGTGTACGTGTAAATAGGCAATGCAAGGCTATATATGTAAAATTATAAAATAACAAATGTTTTTTGTATATAATATATTTTGTATAAAAGAATAAATATTCTGATATAAATAAATAATCCGATGCCTGCTTTCTAAATAAATACTGGCCATTCTACTCGGCACTGTGTATTGGAGCTACAAACTCGTAGCAAGTTGGCTAATGTAAACATACTAGGTACCGCATTGCTTTCAATTTTCTTGCTCCCGCTATATTTTTAGGGGGAAAACTTCGATCTTCGATGTACCTCAATGTTATTGTTTTCTGTTTACTCAGATTTTATCGATAGAACCTTTTCAAACTCGCTGTTCTATAGTCGTTTGCAAATAAAATAATATAACGATACAAAGAATACTCTTTAAAGGGGTAAAAATAAATACAAATTTCCCAAAATATCACATTGACCCGACTCTGTGGTAAGGCGGTTAAAGAACTAGTAGTACGGACGCGAGATAATAGAGGAATCACTTATATACTATGACATAGATACGTAAATTTAACACCCAGACACAGAACAAACACAAAAATTATCATATAAATATTTGCTCTGGATCGAATTAAACCCACGATCCTTGGCGCACAAGACAGGATTACTAATATCTGCGCTATCAGGCCCGTCACGAAAAATGGGAATGGTGTCAATAATTAGTACCGTAAGGGAATGGAAACTATGTATGGGTGGACAAACAACCTAACCAGAAACGCAGGATCTCGCTAAGTGCCGGCCGCATACAACCAAACCTATAGAAAATAAGGAGGGAGGCCTTTATATAACCGTTTAAGTACTAACACTGATTAGATTAGAAATAAATTTAAGCAATATTTTAAGTCCACTGCTGGACATAGTCCTCCCCGAGAAATGGGGAATTTTAAACATAATCGCTACGCTGGGCAAGTGAGTCGGCAATCGCAGAGTGCAGTTAAGTACCCGACCCTGTGAATTTAAGCTACCCTGTTCTGAATAGATATACCGCCATTTGTCGGTGCTGGTACCTTAGTGACCTTTTACGATACCTAGTACAGAGGAATATACTATTCCACTCTGCCGGTACCTCACGTTATTACGCGACTTTGAGATAAGTTGCGTAAAACTTTTGATCCAGATATCAGACAACAGAGAAAGTGCATATATATTACTTTAATACATATTTAACATCCAGATTCAGTACAAAAAAAATATTCATTTGATGAATGTTCCTAGGTGAGCATCGAACCCGCGACTATTGGCACACCAGATAGTATGGTACAAATCTCATGAAAGGCATTCGTCAGACCCAAACGAATAATAACTCTTAGAACCATACGATAAAATCATAACAATCTCAGCGAAAAATTTATTGAACACTAAAACGATTGTACTGATCGGCTTCTAAAAGAGTTTACAATTCATAAAACAAGTCTGACCAAACTAGAGGTCAACAATCTGTTTAGCATTAGTATATTCTGCCTTCTCAATTAAAATTTTAAAGTGTCATACAAACTCTAAAAGAGCATGAGCGTGAAACTGATTTCGCGCTTGCAACACACAGAGAGAGCTGAACTAAAAGAACAACTCTAACACAAAGTTTAAAGCTTGCGGTGCGGGCTGGTTTAAAAATACAGTTAAAGGCCACTCATAATTTTGAGGCGTTTAGTTTGGTCCAAAACTGTGTATAACTTATATACTACTCGTTAACCTGGCAGGTGTTGTCCTGTCTTAATCTACATGTTTATCATGAAAAAAAATTGCAACTACATACATACATACATACATCACGCACACCTGTATCCCATCGGAGTAGGCATAGACTATGGATCTCCACTTGATGAAAACAAGGGAAGCGAAAGAGGTATGCCAAAATCGTCTTGGCATACCTCTCTCCAGCCTAAGCCAGATACAGATGTGTTACGCAAGCGTTTGATTTAGTCTCCAGATCAACAGAATAGTCCTGATGACGCAGTTGGTATATGGGATTTTTGTGCGGCCAGAGTCTTGGGTTCGATTCTTATTCAGGAAAAATATTTACATAATGTATATTTATAATAAAACTAAAATTTTAACGACTTTAAAACACAGTTCATTCAAATTGTTTTGATTACTTTGCGGAAACAGTTCTCAAGATCGACAAAATGTGTAGTTTTATTATAAGTAGTGAACGTGTAAATGTTCGACCAAATTATAAATAATTGTGTTTATTCTGTGTCTGGGTGTTAAGTATGTATTGAAGTAATTTATTTGTAATTCGTTTGTTGTTTGATGTCCGTAACACAAGTGCTTTATGCGACTTCTCTCTAAATCAGTAAAATGTATGATTATCGATGTTTTCTCAATTTATTATTATTTAACACAACCTGAACAGTTGGATCTGGTTTTCTTACTTAGAAACTATATAAACAATTATCATTTCAGCCATTAGAAGACCACTACTGGATATTGGCCCCCCAAAAAAGGGGGAAATTTGCCTATAATTGCCGCACTTGGCGAGCGTGTTGACAATCGCAGAGTGCAGTTTTCGCGATGGGGATGCTGCTATCCATCCTTGGCCTGTGCATTTGAACTACACTGATTCCGATGGATATACCACCATCTGTCAGTTCTGATATCTTAGTAACCTTTTACGACACCTGATATAGAGGGAGGTACTATTCTACTCTGCCGGTACCTCACAGCAATGTATGGTATGTATGTAAACAATTGTTTTATTTAATTTATACTTTTAACTGTTTAGAAGAAGTTGGCTTTCGATCGTGCTTATGCGTTCGAGTTGCATTAACGGGCTTGTTAAGAAACCAATAAATCACTGCAGCTTGTAAAGTACTGTAGCTTACAAAACCGCTTCGATATCACAATAATCCTTTAGAAATAACTCGATTAGAATGACAAAGACAAATTAACCTATTTTTTATTATTATTATAGAAATGTTTTTTTTGTAATTTAAACAAAAACAAATTATGATGACGTAAATCATAATGCCTCATTACCTACTA
Organism: Heortia vitessoides; assembly: GCA_020976665.1. Taxonomy (NCBI): domain Eukaryota; kingdom Metazoa; phylum Arthropoda; class Insecta; order Lepidoptera; family Crambidae; genus Heortia; species Heortia vitessoides. The sequence continues at coordinate 13,782,963 of JACJUM010002496.1, read as the reverse complement.
ATTTAAAAATGAAAAAGAGTTGAAATGCGACTCGTGCTGAGACGTCTCTGCTTGAGTCAGATTTTATACAAATACCGGTCTTAAAATCAATTCCAAGAAAACTAGGAAAGTTAACATTTAATGGTGCATATTTAAATCAACATTAAAGTTCTGTGCAAATAATAGGAAGCAAGCGCAATTTTCCAGTTGCAGTCACATTGCGTCCGGATCCGGACAAGGCACGCCGGACGTCCGGCTGGCGGCCGGACACTGATGCTCGCCTCGCGTGTCCGATTTAACGGGCTTTTACAATTTCTTGAGATATTCCCAGTGTATTCAGCAGACGTAGGAATTGTTTGTGTTGTTGCTTTTATAGAACTTAATGTTCATCTTTAAAATAAGAAAGCAATATTTTGTATTGTGCTCATTTATCGATGTGTATTTTGAAATAAACTGAGGTAGAACATTGTTGTATGCTTTGCTTTGTTTTGTCACAGGCCATTTTTTACTAAATATAATCGATGCGATCATTATATATATATATATATATATAAAATGATCGCAGAGCCTAAACTATAAAGGTCAGAATCTTAAAATTTTACATAAGAGTTCCTTTTATAACGTCCCCTACGTTGAGCACTAAGAATGGATTTTCGTTAAAGCATTTCCTAAGGGGGTAAAACGAAGGTGCAAAGTTAGTATGAAATATTAATGGGTTTGAAGTTGTAAGTATTCAAATAAAATAATAAGGATTTTCATTGAAAGTGTTTTATACTTGTAATGTTCTAAAAATCATCCCTTAAAGTGGTAAAACGGTGGTGCAAAGTTAGTATGAAAAAGTAACAAATTATACAGGGTTGTTCTACATCTTAACGCGAGTGCAACCGCAAGGCGCTGCTTATAGTAATAAATAGTAGTAATAAATATGCTCAATTTTGACCGATTCTATTGAATGCGTTGTTTTTTTAGATCATTTTAAAAGGCGAAAGAAAGTCTGAGTTTGAATCTCGTCAAATGTTTTATGGGGACCAGATTTCTTTAATAGGAGTCTTACAAGTAATTCTTTAGAATTGGCTTGTTTAGTTACAGTCACTTCAATACTATGATGATAATGAGTACAAATAAAAAAAGAAAAGGAGGTTTAAAAGAAGTTTACATCAAGGCCTCACTAAAAACTCTCGTCATTCTTTCCCTCGATATCATAATCTTTGTGTAATTGTTATTTAAAAAAAAAGCTTAATTTCTAATGTTTTATCTTTTTATCAGTAACCGAATCCAAGATTATTATGAATAGAAGATATAAGGGCATGTTGATAAAGTGCTTCAGTCACACCCGGGCCTGTTTATTTTCAATTAACTAAGCAATTCCAGGAAATTGTATTTGCCCCATCTGCCAAGGTAACGCGTGATTAAGCCTTGGTTTATCTTACAGGTAACGAAATCGTATGACGAGGAACTGAGAGTTATGAAATCATATGTTGAATGTCATTCCTTGACATATTGAGTTACATAAGTTTGGAATGACTATTTAATATATGTTTGACAGACCCGTTAGCGTAATTGGAAGTGGTCCTGTATTGTGCGCCAAAAATTTTGGTTTTAATCGCAAAATCTTTATAGTGTATTTGCGTAGATTAAATAATAATAATAATTTATTAATCTACTGCAAAAAATACAAAAACTCTTAAGCTTATTACACAAATAAAAACAAAAGAATAATCACAGTGATAGTACTAGTAAAACCTTTATTACAGCTGCCTGCGTCTTCCACTCTAATACATTAACTATTAAAAATTAACTATATACTAAGCTTACAGACAATAATTACAAAAAATAAGAAAGAGAGGTAGAATAACACGCAAATCAAATAAGGCAAAAATTAAAAGAGGGGAGTTAATTAGCCTACACAGGTACATAACGTCGCGCTTAAGGGTGCATGCACCTGAATGATTAAATAGAAACATGTCTGTACATTAAAATATGTATAAAATTATTATATTTATGATTTATCTATTGTATGATGTCCATAGCCCAAGTGTTTTAAGCGCTTTATAACGGAGTTAGATCAATTAATTAATGTTTGTGTATAAATTTCTTGATCTGTAACCTTACTGCTTATTTTACACTTCAGACAAGAATAGAAATTGCTTGTATGCTACTATTTGGTAGTATTCATAAAAGGTTAGGACAGTTGGGTACTCAATCCGTTGGTGGCCAAACTTGTAGCTTTGAGATATTATGTCATATTACCCAGTAGTTTCACTGCATCTCGCACACTTGAAACCAGAACACTGCAATTCGACTGGCGTTTGGGTAGGAATAAGCGAGAGTGAGGTTCCAATGCAGGCGGCCTTTTGTCTACTATAGTAAATACAATACAACTTGTATTGTTAAACAAATAAAAAATAAGAACTTTTTGCTTAACCGTTTCAAAAGTACAAATATTAGTAAATTCTGTGTTATATAGACACTAATTGTCGAATATATATTGCTTCACTAATGTCTGTGATCTAAAGTAGCCATGGGTTAATGTTTGTGTAAGAACTTTGTGTTCTGTAACTTCAATGCTTATCTCACACTTCAGACCAGGATAGAAATTGCTTGTATGCTGCTATATTACCCAGTAATTTCACTGCCTCTCGCACACTTCAAACCAGAACACTGCAATGCGACTGGCGTTTTGGTAGGAATAAGTGAGAGTAGGGATCCAATGCAGCCGAGCTTTGGTCTACTATTGTAAATACAATACAGGTTTTAAACAAATGTACAATAAAGAACTTAATGCTTAACCGTTTCAGAAGTACGAATATTAGTAAATTCTGTGTTATATAGACACTAATTGTCAACTTACTATATATCGCTTCACTAATGTTTGCAATCTAAAGTAGCCCTGGGTTTCAATGGTGAATTTCTCTAATAGCAGTTCTTACACTTAGACATTTTTACATATAAATAAAAAAATAGGTGTATTTTTGTAATATCAATATAAGCTTAACAAAATACGCATATGAAAGCATGTACGGTAATAAAATTAAAAAATAAGCTTTTTAGTTTTTTGTCTGTCTGATTGAAACTCTGATACGGCTGGATTTTTCGCGGCATATAGCTGATGATAACTTGTAACATATGTTAGTATTGTTATTTATAATTCTTATAGAAAGAAGATGTGGGTGAAATCGCGGGATGCCACTCGTTCAGAACGTATAAAATATAGACACAGTTAGAGTCAGAGTATTGTAAACGCTAAAAATAAATTTTAAAAGCATCGAAATGCAGAAGTTACTTTCAAATCTGGTTTTTGTATATTTTTTCTCGAATATCTATGAAACAGCAAACCCGATTAGAACAAATACAATAGTTATCCAATTTTAGTTTTCAGTTTCCAAACAGATGTATGCCATTCCATTCATGTATAGAAATTCCATTTCAATCGCACTTTCACACTGATGGTATTGTATTGAATATTTTCACTCAGAGATTTCTAGTACTCGATATTGAAAACATCGATGTTTTAACAAATTCTCTATACAAAATATGAATATATATTTATATATATATATAGACAGTAAAATACGCTTATAATAACATCGAAGTGGCACACTTGTTATGTTAATCGGAGTTCATACGCATATAACATATATGTGTTCTATGCTTATGCTTAAAGAAACTTAGTATATGCTTAAAATTTTTTTAGGTACTTAATTTAAAGAGGCCTTAACCTATAGTTATATTAACCTACAAGTACCATTTAAAACATTAGTTAGACAGCTCTACGCATAACTATCATCCCGAGTTTATTTTGCGTTTAAATGTAGAACTTTTGTACTATTTACACGCCCCTTTTACACCCCCTTAAGGGAAATTAAAAAATATATACCTTGATATTAAATTTCCTTCTAATAACTTTAAAAACACCAGTTTCATACTAACTACGCACCCCTGATTGTGTTGTGTTGTGAATTTTCAAAATTCCTTTCTTAATACTTCTTTACATTATAAAAAGAAGCTCTGTGCAAAATTGGAAAGTTTATAACCCTTATATTTTAGGTCCTACATTGATATATCAGTTTATCAATCAGTCAGTCAGTCAGCTTCTCGTTAATACCTTAAATAAAAAATAGTCATTTGGGACCATTAAAATATGCACTAGCTCATTCTTATCAAGATGAATTTAAAAGAATGACTATTCGTTTGTTGCTTCTAACGATTAATGTAAATATAATAATTTGAGAAAATCTGTGAAAGTTGTACATTTTATTTTGTTAATTTTTGTATATGTTGGTGTATAAAATGAAACTAGATGTACTTTATCTGATCCAGTAACTGCTGAATATTAATAATATTGTGTTTTGGTTTTACTGCGTTTGCCGACGGATGCCAGGGAACTGTAAGAATTCCATGATTATGTTCAACCTAATTTTATTCATACTGTACTGCAAATTATATGTTAATATCATAATTTTTTATCAAATCCAATCGATAAACAAACATACAGTCAGCCAAGAAAAGTACAAGCACATCAGACTCTTTTCATTATTCTACCAAAGACACGAACAAATTATTATAAATGTATTTATTAATTATATTGCAATTTGTGCAAGTACAACAAACTACCTTCATATAAAAACAAATAAATTTATCTTTTTTAAAGCAGCTGCAGAATACCAGGCTCAAGATTACGTAGTACTAAGATTCAGGAGAATGCTGCTGCCCGCCCCCGCCCTATTGCATTTAAGCTATGCTGTTTTGGGTGGATATGCCTCCACCTGTAGGTTTCGATACCTGAATCGTTAGTACATATAAGGGGTAAGTATTATTCTACTCTGCCGGGCACTATTCGGTTTTAAAATTGCAATATTTTAATCGAAATTAATCGAATATATAACACAATAATGTTCCGATAACAATTAATAATAGTTCCGATAATAATCAATAGGATTGAATTATTATACAGTTTGAATGTACAGGTTGAATGTGGTCTGTGTCTAGCACAGATCTTGCAGATTTAGTCATTTCATCCATTTACCTTGTGGGTGGGCGTCCAACGCTGCGCTTGCGCTGTGTATCAAGAGTTGTTTTTATTTTTGCTATTAATAATAGTTATATAACATATTAACAGTGCTCAATCAATAGTATTGTGTATTGTTTAACAGCAGTGCGTGATGATGACTATTTTGTATTGTTTAACTGATAATAGAATACTTTGGTCTAGTTTCTGTCAAAAACATGATGTATTTTTAGTATAATGTTAACATCATGGTCTTCATATCGCCCTTCAAACTCGCTGAACTTTAGTCCCCTCACTAGATTTTCTGCACCCAGCGCAATTCTGAACCAGACGAACCTGAAGATCTGTCGTCCACTCATAAGATAGACATCCTATGCTGGCATAGGCCTCCCTAAAGTAGGAAGATATTTTCCCCTAATTGCCATGCTGGCTAGACGTGGCAAACGCAAAGTGTAGCTTTGCGACGTGAATGCTATTCCCTATTTAAGCTACGCTATATCAAATGGATACATCGTCGTCTGTCGGTTCCGGAACCTCAGTCGCCTCTTACGAAACCTGGTGCGGGGAGAGGTATTATTCTACTTTGCTATAATTCCCGCTTTAGAACCTTAACCCTAATTTTCAGCAAATATTTTTTGTCTCGCAATCACTCTTCGTCTCAATTTAAATAATTAGTCATCACATACTTTATTGCTTTCAAAAAAGGCAAATTTTCTATGCGTAGTCATATGAAGATAATGTTTATTGTATCGATATCGACTGGCCCAACCCTATACTACAGTTCAGTTTAAATCGGTGCATCGGACTATTCCCACTCGGCCCGCACTGGATACGGTCGGAAACGATATTAATTTCCGAATGTCCGCCCGTCCGACCCGCCGGGAGTACAGGTTCGTTTGAGTATTTTAACTGTTTGACTTCGAATCGAACTGCATTCAGTTTTGTTAAAGTATTCCGGAGGTGAAATAATTTTTATTTCTTTGTATGTTAAATGAAGATCAAATGTACAGAAGCATTTGAGGTGCACACATATCATAGTCCTATAAAGGACAGTTCGAGTTTATTGTTTTGGTTTCTTTATTGCAACTTCTGAATAAAAAAAACTATATGAATGTGGACTGATCTTTATTACATACAAGTGTAATATCATAGAGTTTAGAAGTTAATAATAATTTTTAAAATGTTGCTAGTTTGATGTAAAGACAAACATTATTTTCTAAGAGAATAAAAAAATCATTCGAATATGTAATATATATTGAGATAATATTTTTTTATGACTAAGGTCGACAATCAAGCATACGACCTGCTTGATAATAAGCGTCACCGCAGCTTAAAGACGCTCGTATGGTCACAAGAATATTTCTAGCGCATTGTCAATCTTGTGACTTGAAGACATTATGACACAGCATTTAATAAATTTCACTGTCTGTTTTTAAAGGTATGATAATGAAACCTTTAAAAATACGAGTAGGTGAAAGCATCATTATAATTCTATAGGGTATCTTTTAATAATCATCTGCATAACGTATTAGCCCATCACTTGTGTCTTATGACGAAGATAGCTGAATGGAAATGACGTATCGGCATACACATTATAGGACATTCAAGATACACAGACTAGTTGACTAGAATGTGAGGATCGCTCCGGATTTATGACATATACAACTGCTCTTAGTGGACGTTCAGATGAAAGGCTAATAAGGATATTAATAACATGCATGATATGCTTCTAAAACATAATTACATTTGTCCACTAATCTGTTCGTTCGTTCATAGAATTGCAAAAATATCGCCAAGAAAAATATTCGAAGGATTGGAACCGTTATTTTCCATGCCAAATACCTCCGCACAGTTTAACGATATTGAAATATTCTTAGAAGGAAATTTGAATTCCCCGAAGTCATATTAAGGCAAGGCTTGTTACAAAGCGATGCTCCTCACTCAGTGATCCTATAATCTTGTTTGGAACCTTTCACGTACGACCATGTTCAAATAAATCCCATTTCGGAAGCGAAGGAATCTCGCAAAGTTGTCAAATCTGACTGTACTAAATCGAGAACTATTCAATTCAATTTCAGTAGCAGAAATACGATAGATTATGTCTATTAGCTGCTGGAGTGAGTCCGGCTAAATACATGGAAAAGAGAGAATTTTTCTCGAAATCATGGCAGATGTAAAGAGAAAAATTATAAACATTTCCTTGTAAATACTGTGAAGTCTAGCGAGGTTACTCCATGTTAGGTTGATGGCTATAGCACAAAAGCTGCAAGTTACAGCAAATATTTTTTCGTATTAGTTGTTTTCATTTATTAATAAGCTGAGTAATAAAATGACTTACGTTAAAGAGTTTATGCATAAAAAAATGCTGAATGCTATTTAAGAAAAAATGTAACAGAAAAAAACCATCTCGTGTCAGGCTTCAGGGGCTTTACGACACCTGAATCTTTCCCATTTGGGGGACTACACTATCGTTTTGCTGCTGAGACCTTAGCAGCCAAATCGAATTTTTCTTAGTATTCTTTTATGGTCTAAAAAATTTGCGCCTCCTACAAACACTCAAACGAGAAACTCTTACAAGTTTGAAGCAATCAATTATGAAGAAATATTTTATCATCACGTTTAAGATTTTATACATAGAAAAATTCTGAATTATATTGTTGATAATATTTATAGGTAAAATCAACTTGGCTTCAGGCAGGATAAATTTAATATTTATTTACTATAAATACATTCTTGAAATTATCTTTCGTTAAATTAAACATGAATGTCAAAACCCAAAAGCGGCCAGCTTCATTACTTCTGAGATTTCATATCTAATAGCTACGTCTAAAATAGATTTCAGTAATATTCCACCTTTCTTTGGTCTAGTTATAAAAAACATTACTTATAAAGATTTATGTTAATAAATTAACATTATCTGAGAAATTGCTTTCGGACTAAGGGTATATATTGTTCACCACTCTCCACATTTACTAATTTCTTTTTACGCATATTTTTAGTAATATTCTAGATTCAAAACTTTGTTTATAAGTAATGTATATCGATAGAGAATCATGAATGAGAATCATAGTTCAGGCATATAAGCGAGTAAAAATAAGGAAAAAAATTCTAACCAATATGCTGTGGAGTATCAGAGGGCAGAGTAGTACAGTACTTCCTCCTGTACTAATTGAGTTACCTGAACCGACAAATGCCGGTATCATCACATCACAGGTCAAATGCAACGGATTAAGAATGGGCGGCGGTATTCTCTTAATGCGGAGCAGCGCTCTGTTATTGTTATCACACCTGCCCATCGCACAAATAATGGGCAGTATTCTGCCTGTGGAGGCCGATGTCCAGAAGTGGACGTTCTACGGCTTCTATGATGCTAAAAAAATTAAAATTGAAAAATGCAAATATACCTATGCATGTCCCTTTGTTACCTGATCTCGCCTGATCAATGGATTTTAGGATCATGGAAAATTAAATTAAAACCTTGATTATCAGTCAATATTGATAAATACGTGCACTTTGTGAATAACATATTTGACGGGTTCGATGGTGCAGATGGCAGTGATGGTCCTATCTTGTGCACCAAAGGACGTAAGTTCGATCCCCACTCATCATATCAGCCATGTTGAAAGGCCACTGCTGAACACAGGCCTCTACAAGATAAGAGGATTTTGCTCAATTGCTGCGCTGGGTAGGCGTGCTTTTAATCGCAGAGCGAAGCTTTCGTAACGGGTATACTGCTGCTCATTCCCGCCCCGTGCATTCGATTTACACTGTTTCGAGTGGATATAACGCCAATTGTTGGTTCTGTTACCTCAGTCACCTCCTACGACACCTGTTATAGGGAGAGGTACTATTCTACTCTGCCGGTATCTCACAGCTCCCCATTCAGGACAAATATATATATGATGAATGTTTGTATTTGTTATTTGTCTGGTTGTTATTTATATGCTACTTAGTTAGGCGTTAGGTCGACATATGAGATGTCTTGTGAATTTATCATTTATTTATGTGGATTGTGATTCAAGATGTTGACTCAAAGTTGTAATAATCTCATTCAGTTAGTCCGAAAACATAATCGTCCAACACAGACAGCTAAGGTCGAACGAACGAACCAATAGCGCACAGATAAATAAGCAAGCCGGATACGCATCCCCAACCCCTACCCCCGATACCGTTAGGTGTTAGTTACGGTAACAGTATCGCTAATTCTAAGGATTTTCCCCAGGAAAAATTCCCAAAGCATTTTAAGAAATTTTCACATCAAAATCATTATATGTATACCTTTCTTACTAGTCCTCATAATTACTATATAAAAATGAAATTGTATTAAGCGTTTGTAATATTAGAATATTAGTTTATACTAAATGCATAAGTATAAACTTTTTTTTATTTTTGTCCTTCTATCTCTTTGTTTGATGTAATCTCTTAAACGGCTAGACCAACTTGGTGGGTTTACTGGCATATAACTGATATGATAAGGAGTATTTTAAGCTATATAACATCACATTGCGACTAACAAAAATCGTAAATAATTCAAAAATGTGACAGAAATGACGAAACGGTAAAAAAACGAGACAGAGGTTTCGCTGCATGCAATGCATACGTTACGTACGGTTAGTTACGCAAAATATAATAATAATAATAATACAATAGCTAGTATAGCTAGTATTCCAATGATAATGAGTATTGAAAACGCATCTCCTTGTCATTCAATGCGATTTCAATGATATAATCTCCTTATTAAAATAGGATTGAAATTAATAGAGTGAATGCAAATGTTGTTGAGTGTTCTTTTGAAGTATCTAAAATGCAATTCACTACTTTACCCTTCTGATATTTACTAAAGAACAATTTAGGCAAGCCCAAAACTAATTTTAATTTGGTTAAAAAAAAGACTATTTTTAGTTAGTTTATATCCGTGAATTTGTCGATGGCGCTGACAAGATGATTTCGTTGATACTTTTCAAATTATAAAAAATTTCAACTGAAGTTTGCTTAATTGTATGAGTTTAATTAGTTCATTTGTGTTTGCTCATACGCCAGACAGTTTTGATAGTTCTTTATTCTGATAGATGGTTAGGGAGAGTCCTTTAAATTGAAGTATTTAAATAAAGTATATAAATTTAATTGTTATATATTTTATGAAATGATGGAATTAGGAATTTTCAATTGACACCAAATCTAATAATCCTTATTTGTGAGAAACTGCAATTGAGTAGATATGATTAGAATGAAACCTAATCCAATGTAGATTTCCATTAGGCAAAATAAATAAAAAGTTAATTAATTATCAATAAAATAGAAAAAGATGATGTAGCCGTCATCACCATCATCGTCACATCAGCCGTGGGACGTTCACTACTAGACATAGGCCTCCCGAAGTGATCTCCAATAGGACTGGTTGATCCTAGAGTTTTAGTGAGATGTCCACCTTGTGGGTGAATGCCCTACACTACGCTTACCAGTATGTAGTGTCCATTTCAGAATCTTACCCTGCTTACTGCTACTTCAATTTACTAATAAGCCAGGTTATTTCGATAACTTTGGTTCTGTTACCAAATTCCAACCATATTCTTAGAGTCTACATGTTTTATGTTTAAAATTTAATGAAGCTAGGTAATTAAAACTTCCATGTAACGTACAAAACGTGCTAACTTTTCAATCGTTTATGCAAATCACCTTATCAAAAGACCTTATATAATCTTTTTGTCACCAAAGCAAATTGCCTAAAGCGTTATTACTCCCAAACTGCAGCTGAAACTCGCAAACGCTTAATAAAGTACCGATATTTCAGAAACGAATTACTCAAATGTCTCTTCAAGCGGAATTGGATTTTATGCTCTGCTGCGATGGCTGAGATTCGGGTGGGATCTCCGGGATAGTGTTGGGACATCATTTGAATAATTAAAAAGCGGTCTTATCTATTTATTCAGCGCTGGGTTGCAATTGTGCCAATTTCTCTGAGCCCAATTTCTGAGGGTTCTCGCTGGTTTGCGTGTAGTGGTTTTGAGTGAGCGTAGAGTGCTATCCAAGTGATGAATTGCTTTATTTTGTCAGCAAAATTGCGGTATTCATTTTTGGTATATTTTTAACAAATTCCTGATACAATCATGAATAATTGCACGGTATTGTTGCAATCTTTAGAAGTTGTAGATTAATTAAAAAAAATACTGTTTAGTGCCTTATAAAAATACATTAAAAAAGGGTTTGTAAATAAAAGATATATAGAATACGGATATGTATGATACAAAATATTTGGTTTGCTGTAGATTTTATTAACGAATACAATGTAATTGAGGAACATATATTTTAAATATAAAAATGCATGTTTGATCTTTGACCGATTATCCTGAATGTTAAACAAAAACTGAAAACAATTAAATAAAGCTATTGATCACATTAACAATTTTTAAGAAGTTGCAAACATAGCAATAATTTTTTCAAAATGTTAACGGTAAAGAAAATATTCTGCTAAATATATATTTAGAAAATAAGATTTCTATTTTTAACGCTATCTGTAATAAGTTTTCGTTATCACATAAGGCAGTGAAGTACACGAGTTCTCGGATTGCACAGAACACACTCAGTTGAGATTTTCCGCCAAATCATTACACACATTTATTCCGCCTGACACATTGTTACGGGTGTCCCTTCTCGCCCCGAGCGAGACTAAAAGAGGTCAGACGGCGTGAAACCGAGCTAAGCCCGTACAAATTGTTTGCACAACGTGTGCAAATACAAGTGTTTGTGCAAAGCAATGTTTGAGCTACGTGCACGGATTTTATATTCTCCACTGTCTTGATAAAGAAGGTGAGCAGTTGATACAACGGCTGATGGGAAAACTTGGGGTAGTTCCGGACTTTCAGCGAGTTCCGAGATCCAATGGGATGTTGGGATTATAATCAAAACAACGATAGTGCATGGATCAAAACAAATTAAAACTTTCCGTCTATAAGAGATACAGATCAAACTTCTATGTATATGCATCTGTAAGTTAATATTTTAATTCAATCACGGTGCATTTAGAACACATGTAGGATGACCCATTTTGAACTTATGATATAATTTATTTTGCTTACGTTTTTTCATCAAGTCATCTCCAGTATATACTCGCTCGTTTCCTCAGGAAAAAAGATACAATCCCTCTATATAAGCGGACACTGAATGCAAGACGTGACCTTGTAGAGTCGTGCAATCCCTAGGGAAATCTCCCCTGTCTCGCGTGAGATATGAAGCCAAGACATGGAGTAATGCTTGTTTCATCTAGATTAGGATTATCTGAACCTTACTATGATATTGCGTCGTCGAGATGACTCTGAGGTGGCTTAGCGAATCTCATTTAGGCAGTTATATTATGGCACGCTGAGTTGGAAAAAGTTATTAATTTAGTACCAACTGTGCTTTGGTTTCGTGATTTATGTGTCTCGTCCATCTTTGAAATTACGTCTTTGTTTCAAAGCGTTTTTTCGGTCATATTTTTTAGGTTAAACCGAGATGTTTAAATATTCATTTTACATGGAATTCATTTACAACGCAATTTTGTAAATACTTGGAGTTAGAAAACCGTAAATGTATTCTCATTATTTTCTATTAATTTACATTTGCTTTAGTAGAAATATTTGAATCATTTATCTGCGATATATTCGCAGGAATTAACTTTATCAAAAGTAGTTGAAGTTTTAGACATTTGAAAGTAACGTTTTTGCTTGCGTGAAATACTAAAAATAAAGGATGTAAATGGAGGCTAACTAACCGATTTAGTTAAAAGTCACTCCTTGTTGTGTCATAAATTTTTAAGTCAAATAACAAAGAAAAAATACGAACCTGCTTATGGCTTTCAAAAAATTAAAAAAATCTTTAGCAATAGTTTTGTAATGAGTTTATGTTAGAAAATATTATAAGAAGGAATAATTTCTAGTCGCATTTATAAACTTGATCTTTTATAAATTCAAGATTCATCTCAACGATGTGAAAATTTGTTCAGAATCTACTGCTAAATCTCTCGGCACGTTTATTTTATTTTGACATTTCAACACGAGCTCCCATTTTGGTCCCGACCTCATCTGATTGAAAGGCGTAGAACACCACAAACCTCGAGTCATGTACAATTCAACGCGATCTGTACCACTCAAACATTTATAAGAACAACCAAATAGTACTTTTTGGATACCTCCGGAGAATTCTGTATATGTCGTAGTACCTAAAAATATCAGAATAAAAACGAGGAGACAAACTTTGAAGACGTGACGTGACAGTGTCTGAGGCTTTAGATATTAGAGGTTTATTTTATAAAGAAAATAAGCTACTTGTTTTCAAATAACAAATCTGTTAAGATTCTGCCAAACTAAATTCTTAATATTTGGTCACTTTTTTTAAGACTTACAATTTTTTTTATGTTAATTGTTCTTTGGTTTTGAACATTTAACCAAATGAAGAAAACCATAGTAAGTAGTTTAAGGTAGAGTTGGTGTATAAAATTCAAAATTAATATTATATCTTATTTTGAATTGCGTTCTTTATCTTACTTTAACGTAACACCTATACTATTTCCAAGATATTTCATATCCAAAATTTATCATCCCCGCAAATCCTTTGCAATATTCACATCCGTATAAATCTTGCAACATATGTGGCCACAGTTGGACAGGCTGGGACGTGCACCGACGGGATCATAATAGAATTAGGTACATGCATATGCATTTATGCAACCAGTGTTGTATGCTCAAGACATGCCTTCGAACTACGCATAGATCGAGCGCTCAATAGAAGATTGTATGTATTTGACAAATTACATGATGCAAGAAAAGTGTGTCAAGTAGTAAGTGTTTCAAATTGTTTTGTTTCGGCTGACTACTTTAAGGGAGATTGTAGAAAGAATTGTAGAGAAAAAATTGTAGCAAACTTTCATGCAAAATATTAGTCACTTTTTAAGGTAAGAAAGCGTATTTTTTTTCTACTACAATTATGAATGATGAGTCCGTTAAAATATAATATTAAATACATTACTCATTAAAAAGCTTTAAATTTAGACTGCAAAACTTCGTGTTTAAAGTGTTATAAAGTTAATATTTTAGGTACTAACATTTTAAGTAAGACTGCAATATCATTATAAATTATTCGGGGGATGAATTAATTGTTATTTGAATACAACTTTAACTTGAAAATAACAAAATAAACAAAAATTTAAATCTCAATCGGGTTCTTAGTGATCTTGACCGAACTCGATTGAATTTCAAAGAGCTAACGTAAACTATTCATATATATTTATGTATCTTGAAACGTGTAAATTATTTAGGAGGAATACATCAAGGGCAGACATTGAAAAACGGAGGTTGACCCTTGAACTTTACGGTGAACCTTAGGGTGCTATTTCGGGTCTAGGGTCTAGTTAACTAATTTATGTATTTACTGATTGAAATTAATATAAATTGGTATACCTTTGAGAATAGAAATGAAATGATATATTTTACTCTTATGAACGGGTAATACGAGTAATTATAGTAACAGTAATAAATGCTATTGCATTGAATAGCATAGTTACAGTTCTTTCACATTTTTATCAACGATTTCATTTATATTAGGCACATGTTATCGTTAGACGTTTTTTGTACTACCTACAAAATATTTAGGAATGATATCTGTTATTAAAGAATTATTGTGAAATAACCTGGTTATGAATTTATACTTTATTTTAATAATACTTTACTTTAATAACATTAGAGGAATTATATTTAAGACTAGCTGTGCCCGCGACTTCGTCCGCGTCGATTAGTTTTTTTGGGTATCATACCTCTTTACCTTAACTAATATAAACTATGAATGTCATGGTTACTTATATGGAATCAATTGCCTGAAAAAAAGGTTTTAAGGGTCTAGTTCTAAAAATAGCGATACTTCCATACAATTTTTTATCCCCCCTTTCAACCCTTATTTAGAATTAACTAAAGATTAGAACTAAAGATTGTCTGTTCTAAATTTCATCAAAATCGGTTGAGAGGTTTAGGCGGGAAAGCGTTACATACAGACAGAGTTACTTTCGCATTTATAATATTAGTAGGGATAATATTTGTTAGAGATCTACTTTAAAAAAAAGACAACTCGTATAAAGCTACATGTCTACATGTCCAAACCATCTCAACATTCCTTGCTCTATTGTTGTGACAACGTCACCTTTTAAACCACATCGATCTCTTATCACAT
The DNA here is from genome assembly GCA_020976665.1 of Heortia vitessoides. Classification (NCBI taxonomy): domain Eukaryota; kingdom Metazoa; phylum Arthropoda; class Insecta; order Lepidoptera; family Crambidae; genus Heortia; species Heortia vitessoides. The sequence continues at coordinate 13,767,779 of JACJUM010002496.1, read as the reverse complement.
TATTCTTAAATCTATTTCTATAGTTTAAAATGGACTTCACAAAATCATGAGAAGAATTCTTAATAAAAGATCCGTTTGAAAATACTAGGTAACTTTACCAAGTAAAAGAAACTTGGAACAGCGATATTTATCGCATATGAAACGCAAAAGAGGCACTTTGCCCGCGTGAGTTGCCATTACATATTCCATCTGAGACATCTTCGATATTTCAAAGTGACAGACAGAATTCTTCATACACCTTGACTTAGTGTATTAAAATGATATTGGACTATTTGATGTTAGTTGCGATATTTTTAACATAGTTAGATCAGTAGACATAATATAATACATTTTAAATATTATTAATTATTATTTTTGGTTTAGGGGATGCGTTAATATTACATAATTAAAAAGAGACAAATACTACTTTTGTTAAAATATATCTAAATATAAATACCTAAAAGATAATCTAAAGTTAAATAAAAGGCATTTAAATAGCCGAAGAACTTTTAAGGAATAACTTTTTAAATTCACCCAACATTTCGTAGAGACCTGACTCCACGGTTAATGTCTTAAAACACTTCATCATGCCAGTTGTTGGAAGTCTACTATAACTGGTCATAGGCCTGCTAAAAAAGGGGGCATTTAGCCTATTATTTCCACACTGGGTAAGCGTGTTGGCAATTGAAGAGCGTAGCTTCCGTGAAGGGGATGCTGCTGTCGATCTCCGTCTAGTTCATACCTCAGGTAAGCCCTGAGGTGTGAACTAGGTAGGTACTTGTTTTACGAATAGTAAACAGCAGAAGAATCAAAAATATAACACCCAAACACAGAACAAATCCAAATATTCATTATGTAAATAAAATGATTTGATAAATTTATTCATTTCATAATAATACACTAACGAAGGAGACAACCGAGAATTCGAATTACGTAGTGTTTCCCGGAGACTAGCTAGAAGCTAGTTGAGATATGAGTAGTTTCACAATAACGTCTCTGTTATGACTGACCTCATGGAACTCCGACAGCTGCGGAGCCAGTCAAGTCCGAACCGTTCATTAAGGATGGCGAAAGATAATCACTAGCCTCGTCGTAAAGCTGAAACATTTTCTTTGCTCAATTTAACATTTAGCATGAGAGTTCACGAGTAATTTTGTTATTTCTTCAATATCATTAAATACATATCTATTTTTGTATTACAAACACGATAGTAACGAGGTTAATTGTCAGTATGATATAGATTATATGAAGGGTAAATTAAAAAAATAATATTGAATGGTATAAGTATACTATTACTCCGGAATACCCCCCGTTTTATGCCACGTTAAATTATAGAACTTTCATTCTTTGAATCCCTCATAAACCCCTTTAAGGGATGATATTTGAAAATATATTTTCAAAAACAGCAAAGTTTAATACTAACTCTGAAAACTGCGTTTGACCGCCTATAAAAAATAATATAGATTAAGGATCAAAATACCATGACTGATATATATTAACAACAATCATTTTTATCCACTTACCAGACTTTGATGCTTAACAAAATTGTAATATGTTCTTTTATGGCATAACGTCTATTTTTCTGTGCCCTTCATATATGAGCTGATAAAACTAATTTAACGTTGTGGTGCACGTTTTACATTTTATACCGATGTTTTGTTTACTTTGCAGCAATCGTTCTGATAAGAAGAGTGATAGATGTTATGTCAGAATGTGTGACATTTCATTGTTACAAGTTCCAAATTTAAATTTCAAATTTGAATATTCGAATTACCGTCCATGATGGTGCTAACTGTTTTTTTTGTGATGTGGCAGTGCCATGCTGTTGGATTTTTTGATTGAAAGTAATTAATATTGAATAATAATGATGATGAAATAAAAAATTGAATATAATTAGAATTGTGCAAATATTTTCCAACCCCACTTTGCTATTGAAATTAGGGAAAATCTAATTTCAACCTCACAAAGTATACATGAAAATATAAGAATATGCTATATGTGAGAAATAATTTGTACCCATACCCCTGGGCTCTGTTCACGTGGATTTCTCGTCATCAGACCCCTAGAGAACTCTTGTTTTCCCGAGACCACGGGCTTAGTTCAAGACTGACTTTCATATTCATAATTATTGTAGTATATATTAGTGTGAGTTTGTAAGTTGCAATTTGTGTAAACACATATAGTACTGATAAGTTTCCGTTTTACAATTTTAATTTAAAACGCGTGTAAATGTAACGCAACTCCTTGAAAATATAATGCAAAAATGAATGCATTTATGTATATATAGGATCGAGTATGCTTATTAAAAGCACATGTCAGTTATTTTGTTATTTTAATTGACTTTCTACAATGTAAGCCTATTTATTGCGTGTCATGTGCAGTGTATAGTAAATAAGTTGATCTATTGTTTTATAAAAAATGGATCCTCACGATACAAAGAATAAGCTAAGGATTATCACTCAAATAATAAAAATGAAATGCGCATATATATATATTAATCTATTATTCAGGGCATTTGTTAGATGAAAAAAATGTTTGTTTATCTTATGGCACGGAAAATATTGTTTAATATACATAAAATTTTATGCATGTGAAATACTACAGCATAGACTTAGATCACATAAATCTATTGAGTGTATGTCCCTAACAAATTCTTCCAAGCCTGGCGAACACCCAAGTAAAAAAAAAACAGTACGTCTATGTGTGCAAACAAAGATTTGTGAAAGAAAATCCATTTACAAATTTAATATTATTATATATGCCTGTTTGCTCCTTAAATTAAATTTAAAATTGAAAGGAATCGTTTGCGTTATTCGGTTGACAATATTTCCATACGAGATTTTAATTACTTCTACTAACACAAAGTTGTCTATGATATGAATTTAACTGAACAAAAATACTGCATACTTCCGTTGATTGTCATATTACACGCACCCACGATGATTCCGCCGCGATAGGAGTAACCTAACTGTCTGCCCATTTTGCTACAGCCCAGTTGTCATTTGCGAGTCAGTTTGGATCGCTCCCAACCTCGGTCCATAGATTTTGACGGCCCAATACTGTGCCAGATTCAGCTACAGAGTTAATCGTGAGTGAAACATTACGCATTCTATTCTATTGGTTGAAGTATTTGGCGCTTCTTCCACTTTGCCCTGACCCGAAATAATTGTTACTTTAAAAGCCTTAGCAACATGTGTTTGGATATTTGTCTCTCGCTAGTTGGCACGTTCTCTTTTGCGAGAAAAAAAATCAAGAGGCGACTTGTGCTCTAATATTTTTACGATTATGGTCTCTGGAAGATTTCCATGTATACTTGGATTGTAAAATAACTATTTCTTGTTTATTGAATAATGGGTATTAATCTCACTATTAATCTTTATTTTCAATATATATTCGTATATTAACAAGATTCCGTCGATACTATCTGACTAGGTGAATTTAAATATTTTCTAACATTTATGCGTTCACTACATAAAAAGAAAATACTCTTTTAATCTCTATAAATTAAAATAAAAATATCTTAAATTTTTTGAGCTATCTATTTGATTTTGACGAGACAAAATAAAATATAACTTTTTGTAACATCAACAACCCTGTTTGGGCTTCATTATAAAAATTATTCTTTCATTGTTAATTATGAATATTTAAATTTTCCCCAAAAAATTTGATTTTTATAAAATTGTCAACCAAAATATTTTACATAAAGAACTAGAGCCTCTAGAACAGAGTATAAAAACTTGTAATAATTCACGCAACATCTAATACATTGGATTGACTCCGCTGTATGTCGCTTAAAGCACTTATGTCCATATTGAACACTTATTTTTACGAACACTTAATTCATCTTTACTTTGGTGAGAATCGAACTAACGAGTTCAGCGCATAAGAAAGTAGCACTGCCAAATATATTAATTTAGCACACTACCCAAAAATTTGAATATTTTTTGTAAAAATACATACGTTATTGTGCACAAACAAGATTTAAAAAAAATATTATACTAGATAACTGTACAATAGCCAGCCTAATCGGTAAGCTATTTTTAACCCACTTTGATAGTAGTAAATAAACAAATAGTAGTGTGTGATGAACATAATCGAGTATTAATGTTTACTATTATTATATTAACTTGATCAGAACAGTACGATTGCGCTGGATGCACGACACTAACAATCTATTGGAATAGGTCCTGGAATCTGGAAATCACTTGGGGTAGCTTATGTATAGCAAGAGACGTGGTAGAGCGATAGCGATTATTATAACAGCCGATTAAGTATAGGCCTCCCTAAGAAAGTTGGATTTTACCCATAATTGTCACGCTGGGCTGATGTGGTGGCAATCATAGAGCGTAGCTTCGCGACGGGAATGCTGCTTCCGTTTCGGATGGATATACTTTATGTCGGTTCCGGTACCTTTTTCGCTTCTTACGACATCTGGTAGAGGGGGAGATACTAATCTTTTCTGACGGTACCTTATGGCACATGGTTGAATTGGCTATTTAAGAATTCAGCATATTCTAGTTTGGCGCCTCTGAATCTGTACAATTAGGTAAATACAAACAAACTCACTCTTCTTTCCTATTAAGCTAAGAATTTCCATATTCTTCGATCTTTAATCTCTTGAAATAAAACAGTGCGAGATTCTTTGTATAAATAAATGTTTTAAATATAATTCTTTGTATAAATAAATGTTTTAAATTGTTACTATTATTTCATCCTTAGTCACTCAAAGTCGTTGTCACGTAAAACTTTCGCCCGTATACCGACTTTACAGGCAACCAATTTTTTATATTTTCTGTCACGTAATATTTCTGAATATAAAAATTAACTTACAAAAAATTTATCTTTTTAAAATTAAGTGTAGTCTAAATCACATTTATGAGAGCTATATTGCAATGTTTTTGGTATTATTACAAAAAGTCGTCCAGAAGTCAAGAGCCTTCATCAAGATCTACCATGCTGCTAAAACGATTTCACAAATTGAAACTCAGCGGAATCGCAAAAAAATCGCGAACACTCACTTTAATTCAACATGATCGAAAAGTTCTCACCAATTGGGATGGGTAGGGCAACGCTTTGTTTTCCAGATATGGGAAATAAATTTCGCTCGAGGCTCGCGCGGAGATTGTTCGAAAAAGGCCCAAGTTAAATCGACTTCCGAATTGTTGCTCGGATGTTCCCCGATAGGCCTTATCGTCGGATTTTTGGCTGCAGTATTTTTGGAGAATAGGCCGTAATACAGTTAAATGTATTACCAGTTGGGATTGATCGGCAAAAGTTTCATCGTTGAGTGGTTTCCTAAGTTCCATTCGAGTAAAATACAATCGGGTCTTCGGTTTTTTTCTGGTCGCCTGAACTAAATCCCGTCCAGTATTTCGGTTACTTAATGATTCGATCGTTATCTTTTATTATCGTTATCGCTTCACTCGGCAATTTCGTTACATTATCGCAAAAATTGGATATAGAAAATTTTCTAGTATTTTATACGCATTTATACTGCAATATCTATTCCCAATTAGATTTTTTCGCTCTATATACTGAAAAACACATTTCTGCTTGAATTAGTCTTACCAACAACGGCCATTTGTAAGGGATAATTTAAAATCTCCACTGTAAGGGATTTTCTTACGGGTAAATTAGGAGCATAGATTATGACCTTCATAAAGACGAGAATCATATCCCTAATGCATTTTCAGTAAATTTTAATTAAGGATAGTCTGGTGGCGAATGTTGTAAAATGCTTGATTATATAATGTATTTAAGGCGGCTAATTGTTAATAGATTTATCATTGTAAATTTTTAAATAAATTTTTTGATAATATAAACGGAACATTTGCCAGCAGCAATATTATTAGTTTTATTATGGAACGACAGATAACAGAAAAGAAATATTCTTAAAACACACCACAAGCCTCATATCTGAGTATTACGGCCCGCATACTCTGACAATAAGAGATTCACAAAGCATTCAGTGCCCTCACGATCTATGACAATAGGTACGAGTAGAGTATGATTCAACTTTAGAAGAGGCACGGTGCCCCGCGGATGTTTTCTGAAGCGGTCTGTGATTCCATGCATGTTATATAGTATATCACAGTACACGTATACTTTGGTTACCCCGGTTTTTATGTACTTTTTCTATGCGACTGAGTCATGAATTGGGATTTTATAAGCCAATCTAATGATTCTTCTGAATTTGTCTTGAATCATACATTTTCATACGTTTTTATTCATTTGCTAACTGTATTAAAACATATCGGCAACTGAAAGCGTTGTTGAAATCTATTCAGCCGCTTTGGAGACCAATGTATTTTTTTTATTTAGTATTTTTTTTATTTATACTTTTACATTTGTATAATAGGTTTACAATTTTCAAAGTTAAATAATAATTAAAATATATTAACAGTAGTACTGTAGAGAAAATGAACATCAATATTTCTTCATTAATGTATTCATATTCGATCCTGTCTGATCCCACATGTCGAGACTATTAGGCAAACTTCCCGTACATTGTCCGAAAGTCTATTAACACTACAAAGCCGCTATCCGAAGCCATTCTAGCAATATCCCCAACATGTTTACCTATTCATCGTTATCTGCCATCATCCCCTATCACTTGGCGTGCCGTAAAAATGAAAAATCACCCTATGAGAGCACACAAAACCATCCATCTAACATCGGTACGCCTTGATGTACGGTGCTGTTGGTTCGATTTATTGCAGGAACCCCAATCCGAGAGGCGGTCAACATAGTGATCAATGGTTTATGTAAATCCTGGGCTCAGTATTGTGTTATGTGTTTTCTGTTTATTCCGTTTGTGTTTGGGATTGGTCAGCGATGTGAAATGGTTCGAATTCAAGGCTAAAGCAAAATAGGTCTATGTTCCTATTGTTAAGAGTCGCTGAATTATGAATATTGAAAAGCTTGTACAACATTATTTTCTTTGTTGTAATTTGTAATAATATACACTTTTTAGGACTTGAACGTTGCTTTAAGAGCAGAAACATAAATATTTAAACATGATCGATGTTTGCATCAAATAAAATATTATCAATTCATTTTCAGTATAATCAAAGTCAATGGTTGTAGAGTGAATAAAGTCAAGCTGCAATCAAAATGTATTTGAATAAATGTGCTCAAATTCAAAATCAAGTCCCTTCGATACAACAAAACCGCTCTCGCTATAAATTCTATTCCATTTCAACCTCCCTCCGTGCCACTTGAATATTTCAGTGACACCATATAACAATTTGCCTACGCTAAAATTAACGTCACCTCACAATTTGATATGAGTTGTCATCTTAGTCTCATATTTTGTTGATCTCTGAAACTAACGCAGACTTTTTACGCGACTGTACCTTTGGCACAATAAGAAAAAGAAAGGCTGACAGCACAAAGAGTACGTGAAATACACCCTTATTTAGGACCACTCAATAGGAGCGAGGCATATACAATAAAAACCTCCGTCAGGGCATACAATGCCCCGGAAACGTCAGCTCCACGAGCTACGGAGCCTTTGTGAGTCAAGATTCATTTATTCAATTTAGGCAGACTTGGGACGGTTTAGTTTTCGTCAACTTCTGCAATAGTTCTTAGACCTGGAACTGTCAGCGTGCTTTGATTACGGTGGGAATCATGTGACATCCTACGCAGACCTTTAATGCCTTTTAGTAGTACCAAGTGGCTTCTCCGTATTATAAAACATGTCACATGCGACTGATATATTTGTCAAGTCATCAGGATATTGTAGCTAATATGGTTCAACAGAACTCTTCTTTTATACTATAAAATATTTTTTTTACATTTTATACTGGTCTCAAATAATAGAAAACAAATAACGAGCGATATCTAGGTAGAATCGTTGAGTTTTAAATAGAAAAATACAAAGAATTACTTCCAATAATGAGAAGAATTACCTTGAATGTTAAATACATTACAAGACTGTTGAGACCATTATGTATTCAAAGGTTTTCTGTACCAAAATAGCAAGGGCAATGAATTTAAAAATATATTTTTGATTAATGAAACCAATTTCACAAAAACATCCAAAGAAACATTTGAGGGTATCAAATGGCTAGTAATAAATATTTAGTGCGTACGGAACGACGGGAAACGACTTAGAAATATTACTCACGCACACCATTAGAATCATATTAACCACAATGATTCTGCGAATGGCGCTTTTCTTGTGTTCCTGCTATTACAACAAGCTACTGATTTACTTGAGAAACTTAGACAATCTACGAGTACACGATAGATAAACAATATTGCGGATGTCATCTTTATGGTCATCATATCAGAATTACGACGTCCACGACACGACTGGACATGAGCCTCCCCAAGAGATTCATATTTTAAATACATACATCACACCTGTGTTCAAGGTGGGTAGGCAGATGTTACGGATCTCCACTTAGTATACCTTATTGTCACCTTTTACTCGCATTATTATATTACCTTCTACAGTTCTACTGACCTGGCACTCTTTAAATACCTCTTCTACATTTTACATTCATATTTTAAGGTTATTAACCTCCTTAATCATGATAAGTATACTGACATCTGTCGGTTCTGGTACAGTTGCATTTCCACTCTGCCGGGGCTAATCTATAGATCAAAGTGGACGAAAAAGTTTTTATAAAAACAATTTCAGAGTATAAAGTATCCATATTTCTATTACTGGCAAGGTTTTCAATCTTGAAACTGTCTTTATTATCCAAATATGAACAGGCTTAAAATTTAACGAAATTACGAAATTGCACTTTGCCAGCAAAATTACACACATGGCAAGAGTTACGACTCGAAAGATGAGTTTCTCATAATGAAAATAAATGAAAATCGTTTATAACAGACACGCAAACCAGAGCTCCATTGGCACCATCCCCACAATGGTACGTAACTGCGTATATCTCATATTTCTATAATAAATCACTGCGGTTATAACTCGGGGCCATTACGAATGTGAATGAATTTCCTGCGAATTCCCACTCCGATACGTGAGCCTATTCGACACGATACATTATGTGTACGGTCGACAAAAAAGTGAGTCGCAAAAGTAAAAAATTTAATAAATTCTCAGAACATTTTATACATTAATCTGATTCCGAGAGAAGTCCCTTAAATCATGTTGTGTTATGGACATCAGATAACATATGAATCAAAAATACTATAAGTAAGTAACACCCGGACACTCAACAAGGCTTAAATATTCTTGACAAGATTCTTAACAAGATTCTAGCGGTTTGAATACGCAGATTATTTAAATTTATATTTTTCTAAACCTCACACAAAAACGTTAAAAGTTAAATTATCCGTTTTTTCAAACGGTATTAAGTGATTTTATTTTGATTTTATTAAACCAAAATATTAAAAAATACTACAACTTATAATACTATTTTTTTAGTCACTAACTTTGGTTATACTTATAAAGCATTTAAAAAACCATTACTGTATTTTAATATTATTATTCTTATTTTTAATCTAAACCAAATTTTCTTACACTATAATTTAATTCTTAGGCATACAAAAAGTGCAGATACTAGGCGTAAATTGATTAAATATAAGCGTCTGTTTTGCTATCTCTACCCTTGTATAAAAGAGGAGGTAATGAAAGCGTGACTAAATCATCTCGTTCTATCCACCTCAATCAATTCTTACTGCTCAACGCTCTCTCGCTTTCATTACAAGTTGCTCCGCCGATTTTGGCCCTATCACAGTTTGTAGACCTAAATTTATGACGGTGTTTTGTAGGTTTGTATAAAACAAGACATCAGTTTAGCTTGCTTGGACTTTTTATAAAATAATATTGTAATTCCTACCCTTAATATTATGAGCATCATTGATGTAAAGTTTTTATTCTTATACATTTTTTTATATCAGATTGATATATTTTATATATGAGATGGTTTTTTTTATGAAACTGTACAAAATAAATACCGGAGGATTATAGTAGGGTACAAGATATGTATCACACGGCGAATTATATTAAAACGTATCCATCGAAAAGTTAATCCAAGTTTAAAAAACAAACTACGATCTGCGATTGCCACCACCTATTAGCAGAAATCCAATTACCTTGATGATAGTTATGATCATAACAGTGTACATCTGATGGCTGACATACAAAATGACAATGATGTGAGAGCTCAGCTCTCGTGACAGGGATGCTGCTGTCCATCACCACCCTATGCATTTGAGCTACTCTGTCTCTAATATACCGCTATATGTCAGTTCAGGTACCTAAGTAGCCTCTTACGACACCTAGTACAAGGGGAGGTACTCTGCCGAACGAGGTACCGGCAGAGTAGAATCCAAGTTCCGCAATATACACATACAATTTATAGTGTTTAAAAGGTGCTCTTTACATTCTTCCCGGAGCTTTATCAATAATAATTTTATGATAAACAAAAAAAGATTTCTCTACGTCTCTAAGGTCTACCTTTAGTTCTTACATGTAAGGCAAAGATATGCACTTTTTTATCAAATGCCTACAAAAATGTTTCTTCTAGCTCTCAAGTGGAATTTTTATGTTCCGTTAAATATAGAAATATAGAATCATAAGAAAAATAGTGATGTAGTTTTGGGGATGATTGAGTTTCTATGATAATTTCAGTCGCAAATACTTTGAAACCTCTGATAGAATTAACAATATTTCAAAGATGTTCGACTCTCTAAAAATGTTTAAAAGTAACAAGTCGTGAGATATTATTTGCAATGTTAAAAAATATAACGACGATTTTCTATCCGCCATTTTTTTTGGTTGCTGATTTTATATCGAATATTTGGAGATTTTGTCACCTCTTTTGTACGTACCTGAAAAAAAAGAAAACATTTTTCAATTATGAAAATAACTTATAGCAAATACTTGAAATGTTATAATTTAAGAAAGGTATACAGATTTTTTTATTAATATTCAAAGCCACTCTCGCCATTTATAATGTACAATTACATTTACACAGAATATTAATATATTTACACAGAACAGAAATATGTTAATTTGATGCATAACCATATTTAATGAAACAGTACAAATTTGAGTTATCGTTTCATTCTTTTTAAATTAAAAATTTTTTTGCGTCCACCGACATTTATTTTAGCGCCATGAATAGTACATATTTATCTATATATTTGAAAGGAGTAGCTTATTGACTGTCCTATCAATGCAGGGCCTAACTATGAGGGTTAAAAACTTAAAATTTTGCACGGGGGTTCCTTTTATGACGTTCGGCAGTTGATATAAAACTGTTTTCAAAGTTATTCAAAAAAATCCAGTATGAAGGTTTTTCATTAAAAGTCAAGCCCTTGTAAAATATTTTTTCAAAAAATCATCCCCTAAAGGGGTAAAATATTAGTATGGAGGCATCGTATAAATGACAACGACACTAGTTTTACGCGAGTGAAACCGCGGGACGCTGCTAGTATTGAATAAAACATAAAACAATCACCAAAGGAATTTGTACGTGAATAAATTGGCCAGGTTGTTAGAGGGTTTCAATTGTTCTCTTCTCTTAACTATTTGGGAGTTGCCGCAGGTAACATTGTTTAGACTTTTTGGTCGTTCCACAGGGAGGCTTTAAATTAAATTCTCTTGTATTGCCACTATTATAAACCTTTAATATATGGTCGTTAGGTTTAACTGGCAAACTGCAATCACATTAACATATGTGGCGGATGTGCTAAATGCACGTAAATGCGTGCCAATTTCAGTGGTCTTAATTCCGGTTTGCCACGAATTTAAGCTGTATCTTTTTTGGTGTTGCAATTAAAAAGGTAAAAGGAAATTTCCGATTATAGATAACTTCTGTAATTGCTTTTAATTTTTTTTGTTCTCTGAGAGGCGGAATGAACGAGTATTTTGTTCGTTGGTTTTATTTATTGGAAATGCTAAATGTGCAGAATTTTATTGTTTTAGCAAACTTATATTTCCTCGTTCTAGATTTGAACTTACATTCAAGATGAAAATTATTGCTAGATTACAATCACACTTTCCAAAATTTATAAATCGAAATAAATTATTCGTACAAAAATTAACAAATGGTTGGTGGGCAACTAAAAATCAGACATTTAATGCCATTTACTTATATTTTAGCGGCCTGGCTACTGAATTAAGTCTTAACCATGACTTGTTAGCTACTTTATTTGAAACATATCTATTTTTAACTCACAAAGTGCGTCATGGAAAACAAATATCTGGTTTTGTACAATAGCTCTTTATATTCTAAATGATCGTTTCTAGAAAAATTTTACCTACCTACTATTTAGCGCTTTGTTTGTAACTTGTGTATTATTTTTCTTTTCAAATGATTAGTAGCAAACTGAATGTTATTTTATATTACTTAAAACATTCAATCTAGAGGAAATCAATTCAATCTGAAGGAAGATTTGGAAGCTAGCTGATAAATTTTGAGTTTCATTTGACATTTAAAATTTCTTTATCTCATAAATGATAAACCGAATCTGAGTCATTTTATATCACCTACATTGTTATGGCTTAGCTGATTATAGAGTCAAGATAACCATTTTACAGGTACTTTATTAACTTAAAGCTCCATTTGGAACTAATTTAATAAATTAATTATATATTCTAATGAGTAGGTGAGACTAACCAGATGTCAGACATTTCATGTCAACCGTAATGGCTATGGCCACTGACAATACAGTCAGGACCAAAAACAATAGGTCGATAATTTAGTACAGAGAATATGTGTATGGTTTTGAAATACTCTACATGGCTTAAGTTCGATATTTACGGAAATCTACGGAATAATTATTAAAATAAAATTGTTTAAATGCTTTTTAGACTAATTATAACATGAGCCTATACAAAAGTGCTTGAAAATTTGAAAAATGTTTGAAGTCAAGTTCCCGCCCTGATTATTTTCTATTAAAAAACAATATGAAAATTAAATTCTTATTTCTAAAGTATAAGTGTTATAAATTATATTAATAATGAAACTGCATGGGATTGAATAGCGTTAACCTAGGTTTATGATAACGGATTGTTAACGCTATCGCCGGTGGGGGTTCCACCAACACTAACTATTTCGTGTTGATGGTAACTTAATCACCACCAGTTTTCCTTGCAGGATCCTATCTGGTGGCTCGTGTAATAAACCTGTAATCAATCTAGTTTTAGGGCCACCTGGTGTCGGCAGTCTAGTTTCAGGTAGGCCTCATTTACATATATAAGATGACTGTTTTGACCCCGTAAGGTCAGTTAGTTGTATGAGTATAATAAAGTGTACATAAGATATTCCGCATACAAAATAACATCTGCATTGATACCTCACTCTCATGTTGTTAAGATAGAAATAGGTAGAAACATGTAAGGTAGAAGTAGTTTCACCGCCAAAAAGCAGAATTTGCATTGCCATGTTATGGTTTAAAGGGTGAAAGAGGCAGTAATATTACTGGATAATATGACATAATATCATAAAGTTTGGTGACCTCGTGGCTGGCAAAGTGCTATTAGTTTATATCCTTCTCATTCTCCAAGCGTCTAAAGGCTGCGTGTGTCTGAATGCTTGTTTTTCAACCTAATTTAATAAAAAAACTTAGTGCTTTAATAAAGAAAAAAGATTACTTGAATAAAAAATTTAGAATTTAACTTAACTACAATCAGCTCAACGTCAGCCGTTATGCTCACGTATCACGAAGTTTTAAACTCTAATACAGTTTGCTCTATGAAGGGGAATGAGAGAACCCAAAGCGACAACGTCGCACGGCAAGATGTCCCTAATCCCATTAGTCCGAGTGAGGGTTGAAAATACTGGTTTCTTACGTGCCACTTATTAAATCCTAACAAAAGAATCTATTGTTATGTTTTCAATTTGTATGTCGGGCGTGTAATGACACCATTTTATGTGGGGCTATATATCTACTGTTGGAGACTCTATTGCCACAATTGCCACGCTGGGCAGGCGTGGTACCGATCCAGAAGTGCAATTTTGCAACGAGAATACTGATGCCCGTCCCTACCCAATACCATTCAAGCTACGTTTCTGCAGGTGGGTATAACACCATCTATCGGTTACAGAACCCCAGTTACCTTTTATGACACTTGGTACATGGGGAGGTACTATTAAACTTTTTAGTACCCCACGGCGATATTCATGTCAGAAGAATGTTTATCAATTAACTATACTCATATTTGCAAATTTATTTTTTCTTAAGCATTTTTATATAGGCAAAAATTCATGAAAGCACACACAGATTATTTTATCAAATCTTTGATTATAATTAATAAGTAAAGTTCAGCCATTGTGAAATTTTAATGAATTTAGTTTTTTATAAAATATTTTACAATAAACACCGTTCCATTTCTGAACAGTAATAATATTTATTGTTCAGAAATGGAAAATAAATATTATTATTGAAGAATATTAAATGGAGAAGAAGTTACTATTCGCTGGAAAAGGCAGCGCTTCCCCCTTGCCCTAGATAGACGGTATAACTCCAAGATGACCTTAATTGAGCTGTACGTATTTATCAAAGTTCTAGCAATAATATAATGAAAGACGAGTAAAGTCAGAAATGTGTACTTGTTTAACAATGTTTCAGATAGAATATTTACAATTTTTTTGCCTCTTATTAATGGTATTGTTATGAAAAATGAGTATAAAGGTATTCCTGGATTTAACCTAGATTAAAATGGGTTGCGTTATCAATTCGTACGAATTACACATTTTATTACCTTCGTTCACACAAACAGGTCCGACAGAGAATTTGTATTATAATTATAAACAGAATATTCGTTTTATAATATTTAGATATGAGGTACTGGCAGAATATAACAGCATCTTCCTCTATACCAGGTGTCATAAGAAGTGATTATGGTGCGAAAACCGACTGATAGCGGAATATCCAACTGGAGCAGTGTAACTCGAATGTGGGGGTTGGATGCCAACACGCGCGACAATTATGGATAAAATTTCCTTCCAGAAGCTGTAAAGATTATGATAATGATGATTTATAATTTGAAGCAATATCAGAAGGCTAGAGAAATCTGTTTTATTTATAACAAATTATCTATTTAATTGTAAATATATTTATTATTATAGTTACAAGTAAAGTCTTTACCTAGCAATAAGAAAGAAGGACCCGAAAATTCGTCTAAGTTCACTTTGGATTTACAAGCTTTCGTGCTGCCAGCACTTACGTTAGTGATTAATTTTCAAAGGGTTGATCGACCTGCCAGACATACTTTGCTATATTCTATGATTGTGTTCATTATTATTTATTATAATAAAATAAGTGTTTAAGTATTATATTTGTTATCTGATCTGTTCTGTTATTTGCTGGCCGTAACACAAGTACTTTAAGCGACTTATCACCAAGTCAGGGCAAAGTATGAGATATTGTATAATTTTATATATTTCAAATTAATATACTAAATATATTAAAGTATATTTTCACTTAGATAATATTTATAATAAGTATAACAATATTTTTAGGCAATTATGCATAACTTTAAAGTAAAAAAGTGCTTGAAACGTGTAAAAGTCAGGTCATCTTAGCCAGATTTCCAGATCCAGATGAAATTGTTTTTACATATTACTGGGATATATGGGATAGCTGTAGGATACCGACGGAGCAGAATAGAGCTTCCCTCTGTACCAGGTGTTGTAACAGGCGACTACGGTGCCAAGACTAACAGATGGCGGTATAACCTTCCGAACTCAAATACTATGGGTTCCGCTCTGCGATTACCCCCTACGTTTTCCCAGCGCGGCAATTATAGGTACAATTTCTCCTATATTGGAGAGGCCTACGCCTAACAGTGGACTTTCTATGGCTGGTATGATGATGATAATTACAGGGATGGTATCGCCGTAGTAAAAAGACGCTCGTTTTATCGCAAGAATATCACAGCGACGGCAGCCATATAACACGAGGATGTAACGGAGTAATGTCACTTATTTGCAGATGAGTACAAATAGACAAAATTGAGAGACAATGTAAAAAGCTACTTCTGATTCCAACTTAGCTAATGTAACAACAAATTTCACAGCAATTATTATTGATGCAGCTATAAAACGTCCACTGTTGGGCATAAACCTCCGTAAAAAGAGGTCATTGTGCCTATAATCGCTGGGCAATCGTGGTCGCATAGAGTAGCTTTACGACGGAAATGCCCACCTTGTTGTATTTGAGTTAGGCTGTTACGAGTGAGATATAGCGCTCGGTAACTCAGTCATCTTTTTACAACACATTGCACAGATGGTACTATTTTACTCTGCCGGCATCACACGACAAGGTAATAGAAACAATAAATATTCAAATAAAATCATGCTAAGTATTTTAACCGACAATTTATATGTAAGAAATGTCTGAAACAGTAAGCAGTGAAAAGAATCAAGAGAAATGAAAAATACTATTTCTATGCCAGCGTTTATTAATGTTACACAGAATTATTTTATGACCTTTCTGGATGTAACATGCTATTTAAAATATTGTTCTAATTAATTTACATTTTTCAATGTTATAACGACGCGAATGCTCGATGTTTTTAAATTTGTCACTCTGGTGGTTAAGTATTATTAAAAAAAATCAATTTCATTTATTCCAGCTTATGAGGAATATTATTTAGGATTTAAAGAATGAAGCAGAAATTGTTTCCTTAACTAATCTATAAAATAACATTTTTAACACAGAGGCCCCAATGGATAAAGATTTGTCCAAAATAAAATAAGTATTTTTTTGCACTAAAAACGCCTGCCAAGTTCCATCAAAATATCTGCAAATTCCAAATATATTTTATTGAAGCACTTTCAAATCGTCAATCAATTTATAATTATTAGTTACTGTGCTAGAAAGAAACTGCTACGATCCCCTTTGAATTATGCTGTTATTCTTGCAAACGATGCTATGTATTTCACGTCGTCGCAAAGGTATAATTAAAGTTTGTTTCAAATAAAAAAAAAAGTGGAAAAAATTATTAGCAAACAGCACCATATTCCGGTGTGAGGTCCTTCCATTCATTTTGCAGCAGAACACTGCATCTAAGATTAATTTTCCGAGTCATTGAATTCTTTTACAGGAGGTACGCGAAACAGTCTTTGAAGAAAGTTTTCTTTTATTATTTTTATTTCTTTGCGATGCTAATTCATCTGTGTTGCTGCCTGTCGGTCTGTAAATATATATAAGATTATTTTTTGTTTCCCTTGCGCGCTCTTTGTATGGTAGGTATTCTCAAATAAGAATTTTCATAAGCAACGTTCTCGGAGTTTTGTTATTTCTGTTTAGAATTAGTCATATTCCGCTTCGTTAAATTTTTGCACAACGTGTTGTAAAAAGGAAAATAAATGAATGGTAACGAGTGAGTTGAAAGCTTGTTTGGGAAAAACTTTTGTAAAAACAGCATGGGCTCCATTTTCGCAAAGCAAATGACTTAAGTCTTATGCGAAATGTATACAAATATAACGAATTAATAGACTATAAGTTTTATTTTTGTACAACATTGTTTTAATGTGAGATGGATTGCGTTTTTACATCACACATAAAACAGGAAGTGGGCCATTATTTTTAAATATATTTTGTTATCATCATCATCATAGGCCGTTAAAGGCCAAATACTGAACATTGGGTTCCCCAAGAAAGTGAGAATTCACCCATAATTACCGCGCTGGGCAAGCATGGTTGCAATTGCGATGGTAATGCTCATTCCCGTACTTTACGTTTAATTACACTATTTTGGATGGTTTCGGCACCTCAGTCGCATCTTATGCCTCTTGGTATAAAGGGCCTATAAAGAAAATAAGATAGCCTGTTAGGTTTAAAATAAGGTCATGTTTTATAAGATTTTATTGATGTTTGATCTGTGATTCTTTTTTAATTTGAATAAGTTGGCAAACAAGTATGAAAATGCGTGATTGTAGGTTACCATAACCCATATACCACAGGGGTAGAATTCTCTTGCACATGGCATTGTAAAAAAAAACTGAGGAACCGGAACGCATAAGTAACGGTTTAGCTATCAGACACATATGTTAAATTCATCTAATTAGAGATATAGAGACCTTATAGAGTGAAAGAATTAATTAATTTTGTCGAGTAGATTTAGAGTTAAGTCGTACTAAACAAACATAAACTCCAATATTTCCTCTATATATTAGTATAGATTACATTCATATGTCTGCGCAACATATCATGCTGCATTATTTAAATATGATCAGTAAGAAACTTGGCCGTTTCTCTTAAACAATAGCACAAGTACTAAGCCACCAAACCTTAACTGCCTAAATAATATCGATTCTGATTCCTCCCTAACGGCTCTTTATAAATATTTATAGGGTAGGTATTCTCACATAAATATGTATGGAATCGTTAAACGCAGAGCAACGTGTTTCGACGAAATTAATACGCGCTATCTGCTTTGGTCGTTCCACAAAATGGCGATGTGGATTTTTAAATTAACTGCGGGAATGGGAGGGAATTTTGCAAGGATACATGGGTATGTTTTTATACACGCAAATCTGAGGAAATAAGCGTATACAAAAGAGAATGGTAATATTGACTTTTGTTGTTCACTCGGGCATCAGACCAGAGCTAAAGCGGTTGTTTTGATTCTTCATATTTTTCGAATTCAGTTATTTTTTTCTACAGGTTTTAATTTTACGCGGCATTATGATTTTTTTTTTAAATTTGGTTACCTATTTCTAATTGACATAAGCTCTTTCTTGTTTATCAAATCGCACCCTTAAAGTCAAAGTAACCGAGGTAAAAAAAAACAATTTGTAAAAAATGAATAAATCAAAGTATGAAATTGAATTAATCAAAATTTACATGCACTCTTTCATCAAAAATTTATCCTTTTTTACTAATAATTTCGTGTTTTCTTTTTATAATAGTCTAGCTAGAGTATGGTTTTCAAGGTTTACTATTAAAATTAAAAGTGTAAAAAATGAAAGTGACAAACCTCTAAGTTCTCGTACCTATAGAACTCAGAAGTTTGTCACTTTCATTCTAAATGTACGAAATATTACAGTATTATATAATATATTATATTATATATAAAGTTTGATCGTTGTAATTATTTAAGTATCGGTCATTTATATTCATTTAGATATCAAATTAGCGATAAGGTCTTAATCCTCGCTAAAAGATTCATAGTCGATTTGGTGATTCCTATTTATAATTACCAGTGTAGCTTCGGCTGTGAAGCGGCGATATCTGAGTATAACTTTGTTATGGGAATATTGCTAACTTTTTTTTTACTGTAATACCCTACATGGATATACTATCTGTCAATTTTTGTACCCCAATCGCCTCTTACGACACTGATTACATATGGAGGTACTTTTCTACTCTGCCTATCAGTAGTTTTTGAACAGATTAAACTTAATCCAATTGTTCTATGGATCTATAATATTGGTATTCATAAGATTTGATAATATAGAAATCAATAAAGCTTGTGTAGTGTTCTTAGCGAACAACTGAACAAAGTATACTGCAAAGTTTCAATAATACTTTCAAGGCTTTGGTAATAGAATACTTCCCATGGCAATTCAAAACATGCGATTTTTTTAATCACTTTAATTGTAATATTTATTTAAACACAAATAGATTTTGGGTAATTTAACAGAAATTTTATTCTTTGAAGATTGTTGGTTTATTATTATCATACCAGCTATTGAAAGTCCACTGCTGGACTAGGCCTTCCCAAGAAAGGGAGAAATTTGACCATTTTGGCCGCATTGGGCAGACGTGTTGGCAATCGTAGAGCGCAGCTTTGGAAACGGGGATGCTGCTGCCCATCGTCGTCCTGTGCATTTGAGCTACATTGTTTTGGATGGATATACCGCCATCTGTCAGTAACGATACCTTAGTTGCCTCTTACGATACCTGATACAGGGGGAGGTACTATTTTACTCTGGCGGTACCTTACGGCTTGTTTGTTTATATGCTTACAAATTATATATATGTAGTAACAATATATCTAATATTATCATTTTTTGCCGCCTGAGGGTAGATTTTCCCTTTTCCCGTAAGTACGAGTACCTTTTTTTCGCACTGCTGATTATTGCAACTTGGTTTCATTTTGTGCCTTCTTTCAACAATCCACCATTTGAAGATATTTTTCCTGAAAATAGTCGACTATATAAGTTTCTAGTAGACGTATAAGGTAGACGGTCGTAAAAGTTAATCTGTAATTTTTGCGAAAGAAAAATAACTCTTTGTGTAAGTAATGTACAAGTTGACGTTGAGATGGTCTAAATACAAGTTGACTTATCTTCGCTCAGTTATTTGATTGATTGAGTAACGATTGTACATAGTACAAATAAGCTTGACTGAGACTGCGGTCTCTCTTATATCGGACAAACCAAAAGGCATATTAAAAATATATATAGAGAACACACAGCCAATGTGAAACATGAAAAATTTGATAAATCTGTAATCTGTCTGCCTGCTAGTCAAACTCAATCACTACAACAGGTTTGGTAAACCCCAATTAGACGCAAAAAAACACCGGTTTATTGCTGGGATGCAAAACGAAAATAAAAAACATCTCAATTTCAATAGAGAAGATGGTTTGAAATTACCATCTGCCTGGGATTCTATCAAATATTTGACCAAGAACCAAGGCCAACATCACAGCACTCCCAGATTACAAAACACTATCAGCATCTACTGTGTGGGTGAAAAAAAAACCAAATATTATAGTAGGTAGTAATTGTAACTTTCAAATCCTGACACAATATCTTTTGTGAATCTTAAGATCGGTTACCACAAGGTAACCTAGGTAAATTTTTATTTATGTATTAGGTCAGCAAACAAGCACTACGGTAAGCCTATATATATATATAGATCGTGTTATCACAAAGGTATTGCTAGTGTGTCAACTTTGTGAACTGAAGATACAAAGTCACATTTACCTAGAACTTTCGCTGCCTCTCTCACCCTTCAAACCGGAACACTGTTATTTAGCGGAACAAATAGGTGAGAGTAGGGTACCAACGTAGATAGCCTCTTCCGACACCTGTTACAGGACCCCTGTACCATGTATCTTTTACTCTACCAGTATAGAGTCGTGGTTGAAAAGCTAGTGTTGCATAAAGTCATGGTATTGTGTGATATCTTCAATGATAGTGTAATATCGCGTAAATAGCAGTTGTAAATAAAGTTAAAAATTCAATTAGAAAAGATGGAAAATGGACCTTATCAACTTAAGCTACATACGCGGTATTGAAGTATCATCGACGATATGTCTACGTGTTCCATCTCCTAATTTTATAATAATCAATAATGCATCCAACCAATCGTTCACTTACCTTTTAGAAAATAAAGGAAAACATAGAGACTTTGCATTTAAAAAATTTAAAAATGGATTAGGTAGATGCTAAATACAGGACATAAATGAAAACCGATTATTATAGCATCCTGTCTTTTTGTAAGATAAAAATGAACTGATATTAAATTTTCTCATAAACGAAAGGATAAAGCATGAAGACGATATCACTAATTATATAGTACAACACATACCGATATATAAAAATAAGTTTCTAACTATAACTTCATCCGAGAACACTTATCTTTATATCGTGTTTCACAGGGATTCTTTCGAGATTACAAGTAGTGTATATCTTTGATTCAGGTTCAACCTATCCTATGCATATGCAGAGTTTTATCAAAATTAGTTTGTCGATTGGGTCGTGATAACGTATTGAATATATTTATCCATTTAAAAATCAAATATAGTTACTAGTAGTTAGTATTGAAACTTAAATTGCTGAATGTATAATAAAGAAAACGTATTAAAAGATAAAATTATAGCGTCATTTTTGTTTGTCAAACAAGTTGCGTTTAGTTCTAAAGAGTACTAAAATTAATATTCGTTATTACATTTGGATTTGGTTCCAAGATACCCATTACTGAAGATATTATAACGAGAAAGTTAGTATGTACCGAAGTAATAAGGTGATTAATTCATTTTTAAATCCTCGATTGACAAAGATATTAAAAAAAAAAATACTTCTCTCTTTTATGTCACGCCAATAAATGGTGATATTTCTAGGTTCAACAATATTTTTATAGCTGTCGTATATGTGGCACTAATGTAGATGTCACACAGCTCAAATATGAACCTTATTCTTCACAATATAGAGTATAGCGCAAAGTCCATACGATTTAATGTGATAACAATAAAAATAATCCAGGTTATTTTTTGCACAAAGATCTCAAAGGTTGTCAGGAAAACACATATTTGATGATATTTTTTCACAAAAAACAGACAACGGACAAATTGGAAATGTTAATGTCAAGACATGTAATAAAATAAATATGATTACGTATAATTTCGGGAAAAATAAACAAATCCATTTACTCGAAAACTTATTTTGGACCTGAAAATGGTGTTTACAATTAAATCTTAGGGATATCTAGGACCAGATGTGTATTGCTGCGATGGACAGTTCAGGCTTTCCGACCGCTAGCTAGCAAGAGTGGCCGCATTTGATGGCTCCAAAGCGGCACTTGTTGATTACGTGGTTTCAATTGAAAATTTTATTTACCCATTAGACATCAGCTTTGAAGATTGTCCTACCATATCATTTTCATACCAGCCATTAAAAGTCTACATTTGGACATAGACCTCCGCAAGAAAAGGAGTATGTTGTCCATAATGCCGCGCTCGGCAAGCGTGTTGGCTATTGCAGAGCGCTGCTTTCGCTGGAGAAGCGGCTGCCTACCTGCATTTTTTACACAGGGGGAGGTACTACTCTGCCGGTACCTCACGGCTAGCAAGAGACTATGTATGCTACCAACTAATGCTTGAACTTGATAATACGATGCCATCCGCAGGTAATATAAGTTTTTCTTCGGATCTCGTGGTTTCTGATTTGATCACATACTCGTACTTGTACATCAATGATGGCCATCTCATGGCTCATTTGATTTTGTTGTTTACACTAAAAGTACTCTTATTGATCCTGTTTTAGTGCTATGGAAGTAACATATGTTATCTTCAACTATTGCTTCTTAAATATGACAGACGAGAATATTTCGTCGTTTTCAGAACGTTGCTTAATTAAATTGAAGTTACCGATACACTTTTTTTCTTTAACTTAGACTATAAAGGTTATTTGCCCAAGGTAAACAAAAAAAATAGCAACTTCAAGAACTGAGCGATACTTGAGCCAGTACATTACGGTAATTACGTTATCTTTTAACATTATAAAAGAACAATAACTCAGAAAAAGGTTAACCAACGTTTTGGAAAATTCGTCATCATCTTCAATCTGTTTCACATAGCCCTCCCTAAGAAAAGGGGAAGTTCGCCTCTGATTTCCGCGCTGGGCAAGCGTCTTGACGCAGAGAGTAGCTTTAGCGATGGGTATACTGCTGCCCATCCCTTTGAATTTTAGCTACGCTGTTTTGGATGGATATACCATCATCTGTCGGTTATGGTACCTCAGTCACCTCTTACAACACCTGGTGTAGAGAGAGGTACTATTCTACGCTACTGATACCTCACAACTGAAAATGTCACCTATAAGATCAAGAAAAGCTGGCAGTGTGGTTTTTGGTCAGGGAAGAAGTTTTGGAAATCATCAGAAAATAATGATGAAATTTATTTGCTATGGTTGCTAAGACTGCTTATCACTCAAGATCAAAGTAAATCCAACACTTATCCAAAGACATTCCGGATACAAGCCTGAGTGAGGTTAGACTGGCTATAAGTCGTCTTCAAAGCAACAGAGCGCTAGCGATGGGTATGCTGCTGCCCATCCCTTTGAATTTAAGATTTAACACTGTTTCTGATGGATGAACCGCCATCTGTTGGTTCTGATACCATAATAACTTCTTATGACACAGGGTACATAGGGAGTTACTATTATACTCCGAATGTTAAGTCTGCGTTAATTAATTATCGTAATAAATAACCTGTTTCGACCTACATGGGTTTCTAGTCTCATGCCAATTTATACACACACAAATTTCCCAAGTGGATAAGTACCTGTAAAATTATCTCAAAATTGTATAGAATAAAGTTGATATTTGTGTGTATTTCTCTGCACACCTCTTCAAAGTGACTATGATATTTGATATTGTTTTCACTTATGTAAAGAATTATAAGCGAAAGTTATAGTTTGTGGGTTATTTATATAGAATGACTAATTTATAATTACATAAATTACGGCAAATCATTTGTATCCCATAATAATATTTATATAATATGAATTACTTTATACAATATCACATACATTGACTTAACTCCACGAAATGTCGCTTAAAGCACTTGTATTATGGATATAAGATAATAATGAATCACAAATATAATACAAATTTAACACTTAAACACAGAATGAACCCAAATATTCATCCTACATTAATTAATCGTGGGTGGTGTTGGAGTACACAAACATTAGCGTATTAGATCACTACTAAATGCTCCATTGGAATCAACAAGCGGAAACTTTCTATGCTAACCTATAAAAAACGGGATAGGGACTAAAATGCAAACCACGAATTGACATTTCATTTAAACAGACTTATTTAAAATTAGTATTTCAGATGTTTTTTTGTCATATAATATTAAAACTTATTGTTTCACACGTAAGTTATATTTAAGTAAACTATTGCAACATTTATTAAATCTGATATAATAAACATTAATGACTAATCATAGATATTATAATAATTTTTATCGAGTTTAAATAGTACATATTAAATGTTCTATACAGTTTTGTTGTGCGATGCAAATACAATATAAACATATTTATTTATTTTATTTACAAAAAAAAAGAAATGCAATCAATAGCATTACACTTATACTATATCTGGGAAGTCCACTAGCAGTGTGGTTACGTTGACAGCTATACTAGCATTAACTGTTTCACAGCTGTCACCGCCTTCCATCCTAATATAAACTTAGTGAAAGTAAGAAATATCGAACGATAGTCATTAATTTTATTTACAAGTGTTTGGATATTATAAAGAAAAAATTGATATAAACATGTTTGTGAAGCTGTTCTTATACAGCAGGATATGAAACACGCGGTTTTTTGTACTTTTGTATAGTCAGTACAAGACTATACAAAATTACGCATAAATGTTTACTACAATCCATTGTAGTGAAAATTTATGCGTATTAGTACCTATCCTGGAATTCTGGCAAGTATCAAGCGTACAGTAGCTGAGAATAAACAGACAAAGATTAATTTAATTCATATGAAGACTACGAACGGCAGCAGTACAGGATGTTTCTATACAATATCCATTTAACATTTCACGATCATCCCATCCCATCCACGGTCGCAGGTGTGCCAAACATTGGATTATCTATATGACAAACGACGTGAACACGTTATAATTAGGTATGACTGTCGGGATGTACGTTAACATTAATAATGTTTAAGACGAGGCATTATTGTGTTGTATTACTCTAGGGAGAGATCCGATTCGTGTTATCATGTAAATGTTGTCATATGATTCTTTTACTTTTAAAAATATGGCCGCGGTAAATTCTGCGATTTTTTCTATACAAGTATTTATTAAATCATCATTACAGCCATTGGAAATCTACTGCTGGACAGAGTCCTCCCCAAGAAAGGGAGAGTTCTGCCCATAACTACCGTGCTGGGCAAGGGTGTTGGAAATCGCAGAGCGCAGATTTTGCGACGGGGATACTGCTGCCCATCCGTACCATATACATTTGGGCTACACGGTCTCAGATGGATATACCACCATTTGAGAGGTACGATTCAACTGGGCCGGTTCTACATATTAAATAATAATTTTAATTTAAAATATTTATTTTGAGAGGTTTTATGCATAGAAAATAATATTAACTAAATAATATTAACTAGAAAATATTAAGTAGCAAAAAATCAACTTATATCAGGTACCAGACGGGACTCGAACTTGCATCTTTCCTATATCGGGGCTTTCTAAACCGTTATGCTACCGAGATCATAGCGCACATGTGGAATGTTTCCTAGTTTTCTTTTTGTGCTGGGATGTCTGCGCCATTTTTTTAATGTATTAGGTAATTTATATATAAACACTCAAATCACAAACTTTTACAAGTTTGAATCAATCGATAAAGAAGAAATAATTACTTAATTACTTTGAGAGGTTTTATGTATGCTGAACTATATTTTTAGATGGTATTTCCTGGAGAAAAATTTAGCATTTACGAATTTACTAATAAAAGACGTTTCCATAAAGTATTCTAAAGGTCAAACAAAAAATGTACTTGTAAAATAGATTACGTATCAAAGCTAAAGCTGGTAAAACCTTTTTTAGAGTTTATCATTTTTTATTGTCAATATATGAGGTTTTAATCAATACAAATAAAAGTATAAATACTTATAATACACATAATTATTAATATAGGTGTGTGTTTTTGACACTTTTTAATTGTAATAATTGCGCTGATCTATAACTATTGGATATATAATTTTACTTATAGATTAAAATTAAATTAAAAAATATATATTTAGACGCACAAATGTTAACACGGTATTTCAAGATAAAAAAAAATTATGATCCACCATCAGATCATCAAAGCACCGTAGAAAGTCCACTGATCCTCCCCTAAGGAGAATTTTACCCGTATTTGCAGGGTTGGATAGGCGTGGTGCCAATTGGATACTACAATATCTATAAATCTCTCTTCAACGGCTTTTAAATATTCTGAGATAACATCTGTCATCTTGAGTACGATTACCGTAAAGTAACCGAAAGGTGAAATTAAAATATGTAAAATATGTATATGAAATAAAATAAGTATCAACCAAATGCGTATAAAATGGGTATTAACCTAATGAAAGTCATCGACGCCAGCTAGTTTAAAAATAAACACTGTTCGCATTAATCAAAAATATAACGATATTGTTTAACCCTGCCAGTTCATGTCGGATTGTAAGGAAAATAAAGATAGGACCAGCTAGATATGAAGAAAGTTGTCTGTAAGGGACACGACACGACCGAGGAAGGCTATAAATTCCTATGTTATTGTTCACGATACGCCTCTTCGCGAACATTGTCCAGTGCTTAGGATGTGTCTACAATAGTTCTATAACCGGACAAAGGAAATAATATTGAGCTTAAATGTATAGACATTGTTATTGAGATCCTAAAGGATGACCGCTTATATCATCATTATTGCAGCCATTAGAAATCCACTGCTGGAAATTGTACTCCGCCGGTACCTCACGGCTATTCATAATAATTCTAGTTCTTTGTCTGGGACTTAAATATGCATTTAATTTTTTATGGAAGCTCTACAGTAAATATCTTCTAGAATTAAATGAATAACAAGATAACTAATCCAGACTAAGTGTAGAACCAAAAAAATCTATGCTTTTCTTGTTAAGTTTTTTCAATATGTGTTTCTGAAACTAGATATAAATTAATATTTCCTAATATGGATGGATATGGATACAAATGGATATTTCCTAATTAATTTTTAATCAAACTTAACTAACAAGACTAATATTTTGAATCGTTTTAACTTATTTTGAACTCCACAACCAAAAGATAGAGTCCACTATCAGTTGTAAGATTTTAACAGATTAGCATACTCTGAAAAAGAAATCCAGAAAGCTCAACAAAAGGCTTTTCTTAATTGCCCGTTGGTTAAGATTGCATAAAATTATCAGTAACAATTCGGACGACAAATACTTATCTTTACTAGGATTATAAGTCTGTCTGTCTGTCCGTTATATAATCACATCTTAAGTACTGAACAGATTTAAATGAAATTTGGTACACATATAGTCTAAAGCCTAAAAAATATCAAAGGCTACTTTTTCATTCGACATTAGAGTTGTAAGAGGTCGAAAAGAGGGATGAAAAGTTGTATGGAAGTATCGCTATTTTAAGAGCTAGAAGAGAGATTTATGCTATTGATTTGTAAATATAAATAAACATAATATTCAAAGTTTATATAAGTAAATAGGTATGGTGTCCAATGAAACTATTGCCCGCGGACGAAGTCGCGGGCATAGCTAGTAGTCAATAGTCAGGTGAAGATTCTCTGGACCTATTTAACGCTCCGCCCATAAAAGTATACACATCTATAAGTCAAAAATAGAATGAATACAAAGTAGACTTCGAAGATCGTGCGTATATTTTACCTACATTCGCATCTTATTTCTTAATTAAGCTAGATCGTACCAAGACCATGTTTGTGTGGAAAACAAACACGGCTGGAATAAGATTTTTTAATCCTGACTTCGTCCGAATTGCGCCTCGGGCGAACAAGGCGCGGCTGTACTTTGTGCATTAGGAATATATGATAAGAAAATGGTATTTGGTAAAAAACTAGAGACAGGCCTTCGTCACTCGCTGACATTTGCGATAAAAAATGTTCTTAGCCTGGAAAAAATACTCATACCGTTTTTTAGTCTAAGGACGTTTGTTTTCTATCGAAGCCCCTTAGGACATGTCCAATGATTATTTTTATTTGCTCTTAAGGGGTAACTCTATTAACTGTCATACAATTATACGGGTGACCAAACCTACCTGACCTACCTTCCAATACAGAGATTTACTATGAAACAATATTCATTCCATAGGTCTTGCTTGGATCTGTTTTGTTGGAACATTAAACAGTTATGTTTTAGAAATAAAAAATATTAAAGTCGATATAATTTTTATATATATACGAACCGCTATATAAATACATAAATAATATATAGCACTTAAGACAGATAAAAATAATGTTTTAGGACTATATTTTATGTAGATCATACGAAGTTCATCGGGTCTTCTATTTTAACAAAATTATTACTTAAACGGGTGTACTTGTGTATTAGATTAAGGACATTACAAGACAGAACTAAAACCAATCTTGCCCAGCGCGGCAATTATTGGTAAATATCCATTCTACTGCTGGTATGTTATGATAATACTGATATGGAAACCTAAGGTAGGAAATAACAATAAAGTAGAAATACCCAATCGTGTAGCCCTGAGATACCGGCAGAGTAGAATAATACCTCCCCGTGTACCAGTTGTCGAAAGAGGCGATTAAGGTTCCAGAACCGACAGATGGCAGTATCCATGCAAAAACGTCAGCTCAAATGTACAGGGCGGGTATGGGCAGCAGCTTCCCTGAACAACAGCTTCACTCTGCGATTGCCAACATGCTTGCCCAGCGCGGCAATTATGGGCAACGTACCCGCTCTCTTGAGGAGTGGACTTTTAATGGCTGGTATGATGACGACCTAATCGTATCCACCTAAAGAACATTCTCAAACTAAATTCCTATTTCGTTTAACCTCCTTTTTGCCTACTCCAACTAACCACATGTAAAATGCTCCAATTTATCAGAATTGTGTTAACTAACATGGAAGCAGTTCGACCCTCGCCGAGAGACGACATTACTCAAGTCTATGTTGTAGATATGGCTGTGTTTAGTTTCAATGTGTGTAAACCCTCTAAGACGGGTGACGTAACAGTCGTGTCGGTTTCAGTTTGTGAATGCTGACGCGTGGACCCTTATCAATGTACTATATACTTCCAGCATTTGTGCAAATATCACAAGGGTGTGTTAGGTTTCCATGGAAAGAGGGCATTGTTAAAGAAATAATAAATGAAAGTTACGATCTAAATCTAAGATTACACTTGAATCGTTATACTGTAAATATTTGTAAGATACTGACTGAAAATTTTTAACAGGACAACACGATAAATGGACTAAATTTGAAGGGTTCGAATGCGCAGATGGTAGTGATCCTATCTAGTGCGTTATAGGTCGTGGATTCGAATCTCACTCAGTTTAAATATTTATTTGATGATATTTGTGTTTGTTCAGTATCTGGGTGTTGAATATATGTATTTAAGAAATATATTTGATATTACTCTGTCTGATGTTTGTAACACAAATGCATCAATCGACTTATCCCGCATTTAGGTTAATATATAAAATGTGAATATATTTATATCTTTATATTTATGTCATTAGTCCTTTTATACACGCTCGTTTATTCATCTAACTAGCCTTTTTTCAAGCTCTTTTTGAATAACTCTTCTATCTGTTTAATATGTGTTCGCCTAGGTCGTCCTATACTAACTCTTCGATTAACTTCCGCTCTATATATTTGAGTAGTCATTTATCCATCCTTACTACATGTTTAAACTATCTTCATATTCAAAACGGGATATACTTATGCCAGCCTTACTGTTCGCCACAAAAAGTGAGAGTAAGCTATCCATGTAAACTTTGAATGTGGTCTACATTTGACATTATATACGATTTCTGATTTATATCGTATCGAATATAAAAGTGTAGATGTTTTCTTCAAATAAAAAGTTGTAAAAGAAAAAATATTTTTTTCGTAATTCAAGATATGATTCGACTCTAATAAAGTTTTATCACAATTTTAACAAGTCATAGTCCAATCATATGACATTCACTTCATATAAACCCGACTTTGACAGTTATACTAAATCAAGCAGTTTGTATATTATTTTGTACGTTTGTGTAAAAGGGAAAAAAACAGGATTTAAGTGTTTTATTTCTCTTATTAACATATATATACTTTTTTCGGAGATTCAAAAATATATATATAAGCGGCTGTCAATGTCACAATTATCATTTCCAGATTGCTTCGGTAGACATAAACGTAACAGTGGAGATAATAAAGATGACAAAACTATATTAAATAGTTATTGTATTGCTATTTTAACCACTTCCGATATAATAAAAATAGTTCACAATTTCAGTGTAAATATCTACCTTACATCATCATTAAAGAAAACTAAAAGAACACATGCGCTTCAATTAGACTCAAGAACAGAATAAAATGGATGTATAATATTTTTATTTCCTGGACCGTAAAGGTTTAAAACATCTCTTTTGAAGCAACCTTTTGTTTCATTCATATCAAAAGAAACCTGTATTATTTTTCAGCCAATGGAACACAGGGCTTGTCGGATTGAACTTTTGAATTACTTACTACTGAGTGATTTTAAAATGGCACATGTTTACTTTAAAAACAAATGGAATGGACCATTTAGATTAAGTCTAAGTTTTCTTTGTGATACTTGGATAAAACCGGCTAGGGTTTTTTTATAATACTTCCTTTGAACGTGTTTCCGGGAATATTATGAAAGCATTTTACTAGGTATCTATTCAAGCTAAAATTGACTTTATTCAATGAAGTCCGATACATTTTTTAAAGTTCCATAAATTAGAAAATAATAGTATTTCCAAGAACGGTTCTTTTATGTACTCATAATACTTTGCCATGAGATACTGGCAATAATAAATAGTACCTACCTCTGTACTGTAGGCGTGGTACTAGACGCCTAAAGTGTCAGAACTAACAGATATCCACCCGTAACAGAGTGACTCAAATACGAAATTGATCTTTGTATTATATTTCTGATTCCTCTGTTTGATGTCCGTAACATAAGTGTTTTCATTAAATGACTTATTTCAGAGTCAAGTCATTGTATGAAATGATGTAATGATGTATGAATATAAATTATAGTTTTAAGTAGTTGTGGAATTATGAAAAAACAAACGAATATGAGCCATACTTAACTTAAATAGATTAGCTTTTATTTTACGAACATACCAATTGTCAGTTTTATATATTCATGATATTGTGCATTCGTTTTGAGTTAAATTTAATTATTTTTAATTTATTTTATTAATGATGAGCGTAAGGATTTGTTAATAATTGCATTGTAATTACATCAATGTTGGGTTTAATGAAAGTAAATAATATATTATAATGCCTTTATTTATAAACTACGACCTAATAAAGAAGACTTCATATTTACTAAATACCTTAAGCTTAAGTCTTAATTTCCAAAATTAAGCGAGGTGGTCAAGTCAAAATGAAATTTCCAGCCGCGACTCCGCGCCGAAATGAAATCGGAGCGTGGTGTAAATTTATGAGATAAGTTTGGATTTTGCGACCCCTTTCGGGGTGAGGCTGCCCTGCCCCGTTGCCATGGCAACCGCTCTCCGGGGACCAGGAGTTTTACGCCGATTGGTTTGTCCTGGCGAGAAATACAAAACCGAACTGATTTCACAATACATCTCAAGGTGCTTTGGAATGTTGATATTTAGAGCCTTTTATACGGACATTTTAATTACGAGTACTTGCCACGTCGCTATAGTGTTTTCTTGAAGAGAATTTTGTTAACAGGCATTAAAATAGTAAATTTAAATTTGACACGCAGCTAATGAATATTTAATAAAGAGTTTATTTATATCATTATACATACAAATTATGTGTCTAGTTTTCCGGGACGATCTTCTGAAATTCTAAATCGACATTAATATTTTTTTGGTTACTCTATACAGCTTGATCCAACTTGATTATATATCTTATGTAAATTTTATATCTCAATTTAAAGTCGATATGTTTTTCTCATACAGTACAACGTCTATCGGATCAGCTAGTTTCTATATGTTATTAACAGCTCATTTCAACAAGGATATCTCTCGCGTTAAGTATGATAAATCGGTTAATTTACTTGGTAATGTAATATTTAAATATTTAGTTCCGGTTTTATCGACGTGCGAGAAAAAATCAAACAAACACCGTTTAAAGCCATTAAAAGCCTATCTAATTATCTTTTATTACTAACATTTATCTAAAATATTTTTTTATATCAGTTTTTTTATGAGCTACATTACCTGTTAGTAGTAAATATAACCTTAAACATTTATCGAAAAGATTTAGGTCATCTTTTAACAACACAACGTGATTGACCTTTTTGGAAGTATATGCTGGAATTCAATCCCAGTTCAAAGCAAACTCTTTTATATTTATTACCTACCCCAAATAGACTAGTAAAGTGCAACATGGTGCAAAAAACCTTCAATACTTGATTATATGCCACGCAAACCCGGTTGTCTGTCCCATTCTGCGTTAAATAATGGGAGACGTTAAATAACTTCTCTCCAATTCCATTTATAACGAAATGAAAAACCCGAAATATATTACAATTTTATGATGCATGCCTGAACAAGCCATTATTTTGAGAAAGAAAAAAGCCTTCAATATTAATCTGAGGCCGTAGTTTTTACAGGCCGTAATAAAGACGGCCTTACATCCTGAATGACACTTAAGTCGTCCCAGATATTTTAATAAGACTTAAGGAGATTCATCTTTTCTGAGCCTAAAAAAATTGGAAGCTTAATTCTTATGTAAGAAAAATAGCTAACATATTATTGGCAATCGTCAAGCGAATAAATAAAAAAGTAATAGGTAGCATTTATTTATATTAGATTGAGTTAGAGAGATAAATTCAAGACATTCGTGACAACAATAGAGAAAGGAATGTTTAGATGATTTGAACATGTAGTTAGGACACTGCACAAATATATATAGCGGAAGTAAATGGAAGAGATGGTATAAGACTAGCTGGATGAATAAACCTTAACCAGGTAGAAGTGGTATTACAGAAGGTCCAGTTCAGAAGTACCATGAATAAACGATTGTTGATGACTAAAATGAATAAAGGAAGCGAGAGAGGTATACTAAGATCATGGCAAATGGGGATCCATCTGCCTATTCCGATGGAACACAGGCGTGATTTATGTATGTTTTTATTATATAGGTAGTTACATTTATCGAATCAGGGTCAAGTAGATTAATCATAATGAAAGCCGTTTAGCGTTTACTATTGCAAATAGGCCATCGTAAAAAAGGGGTACTTATCAATGCCCCGCTGGGCAGGCATGGTAAACTCGCAAAGCTTAGTACAACGACGGAATTGCTGCTATCCATCTTCATCTCGTTCTATTTGAGCTTGGCTGTGGATATACCGAACAGTACCCAACGGTGATTAAATGATATTTTTTTGATTAGACCAAAGTAAAGATAATATCCAGTAATGAGCATTCCCACTAACTTTTAATATATTTTTGGCTAATGAATGCTAATGACTTTTACTGTAACTTTTTATAATTTTATGCGGCAAAAGTCGAAGGTTCAATCTTCACTGCGTATAACTTTTCTTTAATTTAATTTTATAAATACGTACATATAGAGTTACTTGGCTTGTCTGTGTGTTTTGGCATGTCTTATTTTACCATATCGTGGAAAAAATAATTTTTAGGGATATGTTCGACAATTACACTTATATGGTACTGAAGGTATTTCATGTTTTTTTGTGGTTAAAGCTATACAATAGAGTTCTTTTGTATATAACATTGTCATCATAGTCGTCGTGTTATAGTTGACTGGTTTTCCGCGTTTGCGTGTACTACATTTGCGTGTATTCGTTTTATTATATTTTTTAGAAGCGACTGTTATCCAAGGATCAAATAGATTTTAAATAAATTTCTACAATATTTGATACATTAACCTGATTATGTAATAAGTCGCTTAAAATACTTGTGTTACGGACATCAGACAGCAGAGGATTCTTAAATATACTGCTTAAATACATATTTTTAATACCCAGACACAAAACGAACATAAATAACATCATATAAATATTTGTCCTGGGTAGGGATCGAACCCGCGACCTTTGGCGCAAAAGATAGGATCATTATTATCTGCGCCATCGGGCCCGTCAAATATAGTTCTCGTCCATCTTTAGAAAACATACTATATCAAAATAGATTAACTGGTTTACCTAGGAAAGCGCATTAAAGATACAAACACAATTTCACATTTTTGGTATGGACTAAGTAGTCTTTACCTGAGTTTTAAGGTTCCATTGCAAGAAATTTTCTTACATACTATCACATTGTTTCCAATAACTTCACCATATATCTTTGAAAACTGTCCAACGATATCCAATTTCACATTATTAATCTGCCTGATATCACGCTTTATTAATAAAAAATATTTGCGGGTTTGAAAGAAAATTGTCATGTCTTTAGCTAACTCTTAATTTTTCCCAAAATCACGTTATAATCTAGGAACCAACTTATAATATAGCTAATAATATTGGTATAAAATCCAATTACAATTGAACATATAAAGTTGTTGATTGCTATTTTTTCTTTTGATTTTGCGTATAATGAATTGCGTAGAAAATTATACTGTACACCACGTAGAATATTGTTATTAATATACGAGTCTCGGGGGAAAAATACACTGAAAACAAGGTCAGGTTTTAGGTAAATGAAGGATATTTTTTTTGATGTAACTGTGATAACTTTTTATACGTTTTCATTTTTACCATTCGCTCGAATTAATTACGTATTGTTGGCTTAAAATGGTACGAGGTGAAAAAATATTTATATTAAACTTTAGAATGATTGAAATTTTGTATATGAATGCTTGCTAGGTTTTATAGTAATATTTTCCTACACATTCAGAATAAGACTTAAGATTACATTCAAGAAATGATTGTACTTTGTGCAAGAGATTATATTACATTGGTCGACAAACAAGCATACAGTTCGCTTAATTGTAAGCATTTCCGTAGCCTATAGACACTCGTAATATCGTAAATATTTCACGTAATTGCGCCAATTTCGTAATTTGAAAATATTATATCATATTACCCAGTAAATTACTGATTCTCTCACTCTTGAAATCGGAACACAGCAATGCGACAGATTTGGCGGTAGAAATATAAGCGAGATGTCTATTTGATGTTATTTGTGCAATACTAGCATTTTGCCCTCGAACTTTTTCTTTGTGTTATCTCGTAATACTGGAGAATTCTTATTATTCTGGGCAGAAGACTATGAGATGATTCTTAATTAAAAAAAACAATTTATTCGTTCTGTTACTTGTTAATCTAATGTTCCATTAACAAATATTCATTCATACACCTGTCCTACTTACTAACTTTTGCGTATATATATATGTAGTAGTAGAAAGTTTTTATTATATATACAACAATTTGCACTTGCTTGCTATTTCAATACAAAAAAAATGTTTAAACCTTATTTGACTCTATTAAAAACATTAAAATATTATTAACATTGCGGAATTTTGTCCGTACTTAAAAAAAACTCTGTGAACTAACACCGCAATGTACCATATTTCTGATGTACGTTGTTTTGTGTATATATATATATTTTTATATCATCTGCATTTATTGCGTTTATTTATACAAATATGTATGCCACGTTTATCTATTTTGTATATATATTGCCTGCACCACTATATATATATATATTTTTTTTTTTTTGTTTTGTGTAATGGTTGACTGGGAGATAATGCCATGTGGCATTAAGTCCGCCATTTGTACATTTTGTAACATTTTGTGCAATAAAGTTAAAAAAATTAAAACATATTTTTAATATGCCCAACGTTTCGCGTACCTCACTTAGTTGTGATGTACACAAAAGTAGGAATTTGTTTAATCAACGCAGAACACTCGCTACCGAAGCGAGGAATGCAGAACGAACCTATAAAGGAACAACTTCTAACAACAATAAATACAAATTATCCGCAAAAAAAAGCGAACGGAGCTCTGGCATTGTTATTACTACGCTTAAAGTTAACTTCTGCGTCGACCTTTTTTAGCATTGAAACACTAGAGTCTGGGATGGAAACAAAGAAATTCCTCGCCTACTAAAGTAACATTTATAATACAAAATGATCTCGACTCGGCTGCAGGCGAAAACAATAAAATTTTAAGGCCAATTCACACGAATGGAAATTAAAAGGAATTTCAAATTAAAAGCATGCTTTTTTAAAGGAGATGGAGTTTTTATTTGCTGGCTGAGCGTTGTGGGGGTTATTTTTCATAATGTTGTGTGGTTTAATTTTTGTGAAGGTTTTGAATATTCATAACTCAAAGGAATTAATAAGACAGTTCGCGTCTTTTGCCTCGGTCGTGTTACGAGATTATTGTTATTTTTAATTTTTTTATATTTATATAAGGATGAACTGAGCTTTTTGTATTACTCTTGGTAAGCTATAGTTTATACGGATAAATAGATACATAAATAAATAAATAAATAAATTCACTTATACATTGACCTGACTGCGAGTTATAGAGGAAGTACAAATATAGTACTTAAATACATATATGAAACACCTAGACACAGAACAAGCACAAATATTATCATATAAATATCTAACCTGGGTGCGGAATAAACCCATGACCTTTTGCATACAAGGGTCACTGTCATTTGCGCCATGGGATTAGTCAAGGTCATCAATATTATCTGGTTTTATGCAACCCCATACATAATATTGAAGTTTTAAATATAAGTATACTAACATATTTTTGACGGGTCCGATGGCGCAGGCGGTATTAATCCTATGCCTACGCCAAGGGCCTTAGGTTCGATCCCCCCAGAATAAACTTTAATTTGATGAATATTGGTTTATGTTCTATATGTTTATGAGTATTATATTTGAAATTATTCTGTTGTTTGATATCTGTAACAAACTTGTGTTTTACGGACATCAAACATTATGCTTTACGTGACTTGCCAGGCGACTGGTTACGTTAATATCTGAATTGAATTCAAAAATAGTAATTTTTTACCATAAAAGTTTAGATTACTTTTCATTTATTAGTTTGAATGTAGATAACAACGATGTTATAAAATAAAATAGAGAATATAGTAATTTTGCATTACTAATTTCACCAAAATTACTAATTACTAATCACACGATCCACGGGAAACGTTTGTTCATTTAAACAGGCTCTCATCAGAAATATAAACCAGTCACAATCTGTCAAACTAAATATTTAAGTAGTCTCTTAAATGGGCACGCAAATGATTCTAAGTCTTACAAACCTTGCCACAAGTTCTTGTTTCGCTTGGTAGCACCTGAATTTTCAGTTTGTACCAGTACTATGTTAATTAGGCACTAAGTATCCTGTGGTAGCGAGTATTTGACAATATTGAGCCAGTGAATTGATCATTAAAGTGCCTACAGCTAAATAAAGCCTTTTTGTTTCTTATATGGTTTTATTTATGAGCAGAATGCTCACCACATTATCATCATTATGGCAGCCTTTAAAACGTCCATTGCTAAACATAGGCCTCCCCATGAAAGAGTAAGTTTGCATATAACTGCCGCGTTGGGCAAGCGTGCTGGTAATCAAAAAGAGTTTGCGACGGGGATGATGCTGCCACTCTACTCTATTTCAGGTGGATATACTGTCACCTGTTGGTTACGGTACCTCAGTCACCTCTTATAAGACTTGGTACATGGGAAGGTACTATTCTACACTGTCAGTACCTCACGGCTAACACTCATCATAATTACATAAGACAATGATTTATTTGAAGTTTACACATCAGAAACAGATTTATAAAGAATATGATCTGATAACAAAATCTTGTCAGTCAATTCGAAGTCGTGGTAAAATATCGTTTCAATAATTGAAGGTGTTAAAAGGCATCCTCAAGTACAAGGGAATTTTGCCCATAATTGCCGCGCTAGATATGCATGGTGACAATCACTGATCGCGACGGATGCCGTAGCCCGTTCTCACCTTGCTGCATTTGCGCACGCTATTTCGGGTGGATATACCGCCATCTTTAAATTCCGGTTCTACATGCGCCTTTTACGACCCCTGAATTTAATCGGCTTTTGCAGATGTTTAATTAGTCATTCAATTATCACCGCTATTTTCTTCAACTAAAGATCTTTATCTGGTGAGGTATAAGCCTCATTTTATTTCAGTCTTCATAAGTCTGTTACATCAGTTTCTGAAAAGTAGGGTTACTGAGTGCCCTACTTGTTTTTGTGTGATACACATTGACCTGATTCCGAGATAAGTCGCTTCATGCCCTCGTGTATATCATCATCGTGATAACAAACAACAGAGGAAGTATATTTAAATAGACATTTAATAAATATGTTTGCCCTTAGTGACACCGTGATAAGACACGGTTAAAAAAACTACTTTTTAACGGATTTAAACGTGGTTTACTTTACTTTTTTACATTTTAGTTCTGCGTTTTTATTTTATCTATTACTGGCTGTGCCCGTGACTTCATCCGCGTACAGTAGTTTCTTTGGACAACATACCTTTTTACTATACCTTATATAAACTTTAAGTGTTATACTTATTTATATTTACAAATCAATAGCCTAAATAGCGATACTTCCATAAAACTTTTCATCCCCCCTTTTGACCCCTTACAACTCTAATATCGAAAAACTAGCGTATCGCCTTTCTAAGGCTTTAGACTATCTGCATACCACATTTCATTTGAATCAATTCGGTAGTTTAGGTGTGATTCCGTAACAGACAGGCAGGCAGAGTTACTATCGGATTTAGAATATCTTGTACCAAATGTGTTATTGGAACATCAAATTTTATTTGTACGGGGCTAGGTACCACAGAAATGAAATAGTCGGTATTTGTATAATGATATGAATGATCTAAGTAAACAATCTTAGTCATAAATTGAATTATCAATTTAAGTTTGTTGCATTACATAGTCTTCATCAATGAAGCGTAAGGCAGTTTGTGTCTCCTGCAATATACTGTGATCGATTTTAGTAATTGAAAAGAAAATATTTTTGTTAGTTTTTGCTTAAGCTTTGTCTCGTTGGAAATTTGATTCCAAGACGGCTCGTGAATACAGAATTACTCTCAAACGAGTTACTATTTTGTGAAAAAGAAGTTTACGTCGAGACTCGAGATCATTTGGCATTGCTTTGTAAAACTATCTCTCCTATGCATACTTTGATTGAATGTAATTTGCAATAATGTATTCGTTTTAAGATAACTTGAAGAATGTGGTAGTCAAATATTTTAAACCATAATGATTGACTGACTTACATATTAACGCAGGGCTAAAACTTAAAATATTACCCAGGGGTTTTTTTAGAACGTAGGACAGCACTAAGGGAAGAGTTTTGAAAATGTTCCCCCTAAGGAGGTAATACGGGTGCAACGTTAATATTAAACTTTGCTGTTTTTGTAGTTAGAATTGTAAAGAGACGAAGAATTGAAAGGCTTGATGACTTTCAATGCAAAATGTTTCTTTTTTGTTTTTAAAGGGTAAGTTAGTTTAATGGGTTCGGTAGTTATCTTATCTTAAGTGATAAAACAGTACGTCGTGGGTTTATTCTCCATCCAGGACAAAGATTTATATGATGATATTTATGTTTGTTCTGTGTCTAAGTGTTAAAAAAATATATTTATATATTATATTTATGATTCCTCTATTGTCTGGTGTCGGTAACACAAGTGTTTAAGCGAATTATCTCTGAGTCAGGTCAATGTATAAAAAGTTGTTTGAATTTTTAAAATTGTTATTATTTGGTATGAAAACGGGGCATACATTATTCCATAGTATAAACGCGATAGTTAGTGAGAGTGGCTGTATATGAGATCTGCATAAAATTTAGCCCAGAGATTATTGAGAGTACCACTGCATACATAACCTACTTCTTATCCCGAACCCATGTTCCCGTAGGATTTTTATTCTCCTCTTTGAAATCAGCACGACTTTTTTTACAGTTTAGCTATAAGGGATCGGAATTAAGACTTCTTCAAGGAATAACAAGAGATTCTCAGGGATGACATATAAAGTAAATAACTCGCAGAGAAAGTCGCGGTCGGAAATCTGTTTTTTTTTTCAATAAAGAGAAAAAAGTATATTATGCGTAACGTGATCTTTATTTTTCGCTATCCAATACAGTAGTGTCTTTCCCGTAGTGCTAGTTTTATTTTTATCTTCAAGTTATTTTAGATCCTCTACCCCCTCGGGGGTTATAGTTTTGTAGCTTTATTTCTTATTGCCCTGTTCGTAAACCTTTTTATCTTTTTTTCCCCTTTTATTATGCACGTGGGGATCTTTGTTGGATACATGATGACAATTGTTATGTTAGATCTTAATAAAAATATA